>NW_004624805.1:10348996-10370230 GCF_000247695.1 Heterocephalus glaber
GCATCGTCTAGCAGCTGCTGGATTGATTTCTCGTGTTCCCTTACAATTTTAAAGCAATTTTTCTTTTCCTGGTCACTAATTGCAGTCTTATCTTCCATATGTGAAATTCTGTCCTCACATTGGCTCATTCTGCTGTGTAGATTTTCAATGGAGTTTTTAATCTCCTGGAAATCTGTTTGTATCTCTTTTATAGATTCCATTTGTTTCCTATGTTGGGGTTCCATCATGTTCCCCAGCTCCTCTATTTTTTTATCTGTGTCCTCTAGATTTATTGCATCATGTCTTGCACTATGGGCACAATGTCTGCTGTTATCTGAGAGATTATTTCTGATTTCATTTTTTCCAGATTGTCTTTTGTTGCCAGTTCAGGGAGTCCAGGTGATTGAGTATCATATTGTTCCATCTTGTTTCCCTTTGGGGTTGCTGTAGGTGATTGGGATGTCTGTTTTTGAGGCTTGTTTATGTGTCTTCTCATTTCCACAGGGGGTGGGGGGGTGGATGCTGCTGGCACCCTCACAGCTTACCTCCTCTGTGCTGGGAGTGGTGGAATGGCTGCCTGGAAGCCCTTTCCTATGGGCTGTGAGTGGTAGAATGGCAGCCTGGAAGCCCCTAACTCTGGGCTGTGAGCGGTGGAATGGCAGCCAGGGAGCCTCTTCCTGGGTGCTGGGATTGGTTCACCTCCTCTGCCCTGGGAGTGGTGGAATGGCAGCTAGGGAGCCCCCTCCTGGGCACTGGGATTGGCTCACCTCCTCTGCCCTGTGAGTGGTGGAATGGCCAACTTTTTAAATTTTCAATTTAATTTTATAGGGATAGGAGTTGAGGCAGGAGGACTGTAAATTCAAGCCCAGGCTGCGCAACTTAGCAAGACCTTGTCCCCAAAAAGACCAGGAAATGTAGCTCAGTGCAGAGGTCCTGAGTCACTCACCAGTCCTGGGGAGAAGAAATAGGATGAAGGCAGAAGAGAAATAGTAATTGAGGAACTAGATGACTCTTGTCAAGTGAAGAACAAATTAAGAAAAAAAGGACACTAAGATGTAATCAACAAAAGTTACATTTGCTCTTTTATAAAATCTTGGCTACAGTGTGATACTGCACTATTGACTGTACTTGGATGATGACAGTATTTATGACCAGGTGTACAACTCAACAACCATTTGTTACTACCCTAGGACAGTTGATTTTGTGCATACTATATACTTTGTGCTTGTAGGAATGTCGACTAATACCTTTTGCTTTGCCTACACTTAGGTCAACTAATAAATGTTATGTGGAAGGAGAACCTCTGTGTCCTGGTGCTCAAATGATATACACTACTACATTTCAACATCAGTGTCATAGTCACCTTTTCATCACCGAGACATGATACCTGGAACTCACAATTTAAAGGAGGAGAGGTTTGTTTTGGCTCCACTTTGGGTAGTCTCAGTGCTTGCATGGTTGGCTGGCTCTATGCAGAGGCAGCATGGTGGGAGGGACTGGCACAGGAAAGCTGCTTGCCTCATGGCACACAGGAAGCAAAGAGTCAGGGGAGAGTTGGAAAGGTAACACACTCCATTATGGTATCAAGAACCAAGTTTATCTTTCTTTATGGCAGAGTGGAACTCCATGGTGTATAAAAAACACATTTTCTTCATTCACCCATTGGTAGACAGATTGCTTTCAAGATTTTTTTTATTATAAATTGTGCTTTTATAAACATGGGTATGCATGTATCACTATAATATGATGTCCTTAACTCTTTCAGGAAAAATACCTAGTAGGGGAATAACTGTCAAATGGAATTGCTAGTTTTAGTTTTTTGAGAAACCTCCATACTGATTTTCATAGAGGTTGTACTTGTTTACATTGCTCCCAAAAATGATAGAGTCCTTTGTTTTTTCTTGCAGTCTCACCAGCATTTGATATTATTTCATTTATTGATGGCCATTCTTTCAGGGGTAATATGGGATCTCCAAGTTGTTTTAATTTGGATTTTTCTAATGGCCAGTGGTGTTGAGCATTTCTTCATGTCTTTAATGTCCATTTGTTCTTCTATGAAGTAACTTTTCATTTCAGTTGATCATTTTTGATTGGGTCTTTTATTTTGGGAATTAATTTTTTGAGTTCTTTATTCTAGATATTAGTCCTCTGAGGACTAGCTGGCAAATTATTTTCCCATTTTATAGGGTTTTTTTTCACTCTTGGTTTTTTCTTTTTCCTGTCCAGAAGTTTTAAATTTGATATAGTTTCATTTGTTGATTCTTGGTACTATTTCTTATGCTTATGGGGCTTCAAAAAATTAATTTTATTGGTACATTTAAAATATAATAACATTCACCATAGGAAACTTGTATCTGTACATGATAGATCTTCATTTTCTTTTTTTCCCCATTTCCCTCCCCTCACTTCAACCTCTCTTCCCCTACTTATTTATCAAAACTTTTCTTTTTTTTTCTTTTCCTTTTCTTCCTTTCCCCTTTCTTTCTCCCTTGTTACCCTTTCCCATTTGAATATTTTCTTCCTATTTCATAATATCTGTTATACATTTTGGTTATTTACCCTTTCAATTTCTCACACTAGAGAAACAATGTGACATTTAAACATGTGTGTCTGATTTATTTCACTTAAGAATATGGTCTCAAGGTACATTCATTTACCTAGAAATTTCTCAAGTTTATCTTTATGGCAGATTAGTACTCCATTGTACTACAAACAAAACTACATTTTCTTTATCCATTTATTTGTTGATGCACATTTGGGCTGTTTCCAAGAGATAGCTCTTACAAACTGTGCTTCTATAAACATGGATGTGCGTATATTGCTGTGGTATGATACTTTTAATTCTCTTGGATAGGTACCAAGAAGGAGAATAGCTGGGTCAAATGAAACTTCTAGTTTTAGTTTTTCAGGAATCTCCACACTGATTTCCACAATGGTTACACCAGTCTACACTCCCACCAACAGTGGGGAAGGGTTCCTTTCTCCCCAAAGCCCTGCCAGTATTTGTTATTGGTTGATTTCTTGATAACTGCAATTCTTTCTGGGATGAGATGGAATCTTGGTGTTATTTTAATCTGCATCTCTCAAATGACCACTGAGCATTTTTTCATATATTTATTTGCTGTTTCTACTTCATCTGAGAAGTGTATTATTCATTTCAGATGGCCATTTTTGGATTGGGTTTTTAAATTTGGGGGGGGTCTGAATTTTTGAATTCTTTATATATTCTAGATATTAGACTTTAGGAATAGCTGACAAAACTTTTTCCACACTCTGGGTTATCTCTTCACTCTGGTTTATTTTGCTGTGCAAAAGTCTTTTAATAAGATGAGATCCTAGTTGTTGATTATTTTTAATATTTCCTGTGTGATTAGGATTTTGTTCTTAAAGTCTTTGCCTACATCTATGTCTTAAAGAGTTCTACCCATTCTATCTTCTGGAAGATTTAGTGTTTCTATTTTAATATTTACATCTTTGATCCATTTTGATATTTAGTTTAGTTATAGTGAAAGATATGGTTCTAGTTTTAATCTTTGGCACATGGAAAGCCAGTTTTTCCAGCACCATTTATTAAAAAGGCTATCTTTCAGTGAAGGTATCTGGCCCCTTTGTCAAAGATAAGGTGGCTGAGTGTGTCTGGAGTTATTTCTACATCTTCTAATCTGTTCCATTGATCCTCCAGTCTTTTTTTTTTTCCAGTTACATGGTAGCTTTGTAGTATAATTTCAAGTCAGGGATTGTGATGCCCCCTGCCTTGCCTTTGTTGCCCAGAATTGCTTTTGATATTCTAGGTCTCTAGGATTGTCTTCTCTAATTCTGTGAGGTATGCTATTGGGATTTTGATTGGCATTAAATCTGTATAGCAATTTTGGAAGTATGGCCATTTTCACTATATTTATTCTTCCCACAAAAGAACAAGGGATATCTTTCCATTTTCTGATATCCTCTTTGATCTCCTTTTTTCAGAGTACTGTAGTTTTCAATGTAAAGGTCTTTTACTTCCTTCATTAGATTGATTCCTAAGTATGTCATTTTAAAAAATGCTCTTGTGAAAGGTGTGGTTTTCCTAATTTCTCTCTCAGCGAGTTTGTGTACAGGAATATTATTGATTTTTGAGTGTTGGTTTTGTATCCAGCTACACTACTGAATTTAGTTATTAAATCTAGAAGTCTTCTGGTGGAGTTTTTGGGGTCTTCCATGTAAAGTATCATGTCATCTGCAAATAATGATAATTTAACTTCTTTTCCTATCCTTATTCCTTTTATTTCTTTTCTTTTTCTAATTGCTATGGCTAATGTTTCCAGAAATATATTGGATAATAGTGGTGATAGTGGACATTGTTGTCTTATTCCTGATTTTAGTGTGAAAGCTTTCAGTTTTTGACCATGTTGACTGTTGGTTTGTCATTGATGGGTTTTATCAGATTTAAAAAAAGATCATCTACCAATTTTCTGTAGAGTTTTTGGGTGTTGGATTGGGTGTTGGACTTTGTCAAATGTTTTTTCTGTGCCTATTGAGCTGATCATGTAGTTTTTGTCCTTGATTTTGTTGATATGGTTTATTACATTTATTGATTTGCTTATGTTGAACCATCCCTACATTTCTGGGATGAATCCTACTTGGTCATGGTGTATAATCTCATTGATGATTCCTTGCATTCTGTTTGCCAGTTTTTTATTGAGGATTTTTGCATCTATGTTCACTAGGGAGATTGGCCTCTAGTTCTTTTTTTCAGTTGGATCCTTCTCTGGTTTTGGTATCAGGATAATGCTTACTTCTAGGAATCAGTTTGGAAGTATTGCTTCCTTTTCAATTTCATTAAAGAGTTTGGAGCAGTGGCATTAGATTGTCTCTAAATTTCTTGTAGAGTTCAGCGGTGAATCCTTCAGGACCTGAGCTTTTCTTTGTTGGTAGGTTTTTAATTACATCCTCAATTGAGGATGAAATCAATTTCATGAAATCATTCAGGATGAATCAATTTCATTGATTCATCTTTGGCAATTCATATGTATCTAGGAATCTGTCCATTTCTTCTGTGTCTCCCATCTTATTAGAATATAGGTCCTCAAGTAGGTATTGATGATCAAATGTATTTTTCCAGGATCTGTTGTGATTTTACTCTTTTCATTCTTAATTGCATGGATTTGAGTCTTTCCTTTTTTGATAAGTTTGGCAAATTTATTTAATGTTTTAAAGAACCAACTATTTGATTAATCCATTTTTTGTATTGTTTTTAGTCTCAATTGCATTAATCTCTGCTCTGATCTTTATAATTTCCTTCCTTGTATGAACCTTGGGTTTGACTTGTTCTTTTTCTAGAAGCTTGACATTCAACATTAGGTTGTTTATTTGAGCTTGGTCTATTTTTCTGAGGTGGGAATTTACCATTATAAATTTTCCTCATAGAACTGCTTTCATTATGTTCCATAAGTTCTGATATGTTGTGTTGGCATTATAGTTTAATTGTAGAAACCATCTAGTTTCTTCTTTAATTTCATCTGTGACCCATTGGTCATTCAGGAGGTTGTTATTTACTTTCCATGTGTTTATGTAGTTTTTGTGGTTTTCTTTGCCATTGATTTCCAATACCATTGTACTATTGTCTGATAATATACATGGGTTAATTTCAATTTCTTTGCATTTACTTAAGCATGTTCTATAAGGCAATATGTAGTCTATTTTGGAGAATGTCCCATGTGCAGCTGAGAAGAATGTGTGTTCTATTAGGGGGTGGAATATTCTGTAGACATCTATTAAGTCCATTTGTTCAAAAGTTTGGTTCAGTTCTGATATTTCTTTGATTTTTTTTGTCTAGTTGATCTATTTATGACAGTGGGGTATTGAGGTCCCTCAAAATATTAATGCTCATTTGATTTTTCATGTCCATTAATATTTATTTTATATAGTTGTATGTGCTGGTATTTAGTGCATATATATATATTTATAATATCTCTTGGATTGTTCTCTTAACAAGTATGTAGTGACCTTCGTCTCACTTAATCAGTCTTGGTCTGAAATCCACTTTTTCTGCAAATAGAATAGCTACCCCAGGTTTTTTCTGAGTTTTTGTGGCATGGAGTATTGTTTTCAATCCTTTGACTTTCAGTCTGTGAATTTCTTTGTGAGTCAAATGTGCTTTTTGTATGCAGCATATTGTTGGATCTTGTTTCTTTCTCTTTTTTTGGGCAGGGGGGATCTTCTTCATCCATTCTGCCAGTCTGTTTCTTTTGATTGATGAATTGAGACCATTTAGATTGATGGTTATAAGTTATTATATTGACTTATCCTTGTCATATTATTTTTCTGTTGTTGGTTCCCTTTCTTTCTCCTCTGTTTAATTGCATGCCTTGCCTTTCATAGTGGATTCTTTCTCCTGGTGTTCATGGAATTGTAGTCTTCCTTATCTCTTTCTAGAATATCCTTCTGAACATTTGAGTGCTGGTTTGGTTGTCATGAATTTAAGTGCTCTTTGTCATGGAACTGTCTTATTTCTCCATCAATTTTGAAAGAGAGTTCTGTGAGGTACATCAGTCTAGGTTTCAGGTTTTCTTTTAGAACTTGAAACACTTTACTCCAAGATCTCCTTGACTTAATGGGTTGTGTTAAGAAGTCTGCTGTGATTATGATGGGCTTTATAGATGATTTCTTTTCTCTAACAGCTTTTTTTTTTTTTTTTTTTTTTTTTTGGTGCTGGGGATTGAACTCAGGACCTTGCACTTGCAAGGCAGGCACAGTGCCACTGAGCTAAATCCCTGACCCTCTAACAGCTTTTAATATTCTGTTCTTGTGCTGAATTTCTGGAATCTTGATGATTATATGGCTTGGTGTAGATTATTTTGGTCATGGCTAATTGGAATTCTATATGCTTCACTTATCTGTGTGTCAAAATTTTTTTCATCTTGGGAAGTTTTCTGCTATTACTTCTGTGAACAGTTTTTGGTTTTTTGTCATTTGTGCTATGTCCTGCTTTTTCACTGACTCTGATCAATATTATGTTCTTTGCATAATCTTGCTGCTGTTGGATTTTTTTTTTGTGGTCCCATACTATTTTTAAGAAATCTTTCCTTTTGTGATTGCTAACCACAATCATGTCTGATATTCTGTCCTTACAGTCTGCTGTGTATACTTTCAACAGAACTTTTAATTGCCTGGATATCTGCTTGAATGTTTCATGGATTCCATTTCTTTCCTATGTTGGGCATTCATAGTTTCCATCATTTTCCTAAGCTTCTCTATTTTTTTTATCTGTATCTGCTCTAGATTTACTAACCAAGTCCTTCATTATGATTGTCATCTTTTTTTTAACCTTAGAAATGATTTTTTTCCATAGCCTCATTCATCTGTTTTATTACTTCTGCTGCTACCATTTCAGAAAATTTAGGTGGGTGGCTTCTGATTTCATCTACCTCACTATCCCCTGAACTTGTCCTGAGTGGGCTGGAGGTGTGGGGTTGCATCTTGCTTCTGTGTCTTGTCATTTTCTATTTTTTTAAAAAAAGTTTTCTGGGTTGATACTTGTAAATTGTGTATGGTAGGTAGTTTTACCATTAGTATCAAGGGCTCCCTAGGAAATGACTTTTCTTCAGAGATGTCTTCTAGGTGTATCTGGCTCTTGGCCTTTGAGTCTGTTCCAAGATCTTACCTTCTCAACTTATTAGGATGAGAAGTTGCTCTCTATTTGGTCCAGCATCCAGTCCTTTGGTACTGGACTATGGTAACAATTATGCCCCTAGACAATCACAGTGTTGTCATGCAAGGAAGAAGAACTGATCACACAGGTATGACATCCTGGCTATAGTAGTACAATTAGCAGTAACAATAGCATCAAGCATAGCCTAGAAACTGACAAATTTGGTAACTATTAATTTAGTACCATTAACTATAGAGACAAGATCCACAGTTATATAACAAAATCCACTGCAAATCCAGAACTTGTATGCAGGGAATTTCCCCTTAGCAGAGTGATTTTTACCTTTGGCGGAGGGGGGGGGGAGTTAAAAGGGGTGAGGGGAAAAATAGAGATAAATGAAGACAAAGATGTTGGAAGCAAGGGTGAAAGACAAAGAAATATCACACAAGCTTTGGGAAAGTGGAGAAGGACAAAGAATGAAGGAGAAAACAATGAAAATCAAAGCAAACCAGAAAAACTAACGACAGTGTTCACTCACATGAAAAAAAATCAAAGAAGACAGTTGGGAAAAAAAAATGATGAAGAGGGCCGGGGATTTAGCCCAGTGGTTTCACCACCTGCCTTGCAAGTGTAAGGTCCCGAGTTTGATCCTGGGTACCAAAAAAAAAAAAAAAAAAAGAAAACAAAACAAAACCACAAAGATAAAAAAACTAAATAACCAAAAAGGGAAAAAAACCATGAAATTTCTGTGACCACAAGCCTGTGGCTATCCTCTGGTGTTCACAGTCCTGTGGTAGTGTTTAAGTCAGAGCCCACTTCTGTGCTGGGTGACACCAACCAGTCTGCAGTAGGATTAGTGCTGGGTGTGGGGCAATCACATTGAGCCTGCAGCAGGGTCAGGGCTGGGCAACACCTCTGTTCTTTCAGCTCAGCAGTCTCGTAGGCTGATCTTGGCCTCTGGTGGTGAGGGCTAGGGGCCCAAGTCTTCAGCCAGCAGCACTCTAGACATCCCTCCACAACCCACCCATGTCTTCTTACTGTGTATGTCTTTGGAGTAATTGCTCATGCAGTTGCTGTGGGCCTTCAACTCTGGGAACCCTGAGACAAAGACAGCCCATGGCTGCTCTGAGAACCATGTTCAGTTGGCTCCTCCTAGCCCCTGCACGGCCTCCTCTTTCCCACTCCACTGGTATGTCTCTCTCATGCTGCTGGGAGTAGGGGTGGGGAATGCTGCTTCTCTCTGCATTGCAGTTTGCCGTAGTCTCTCTCCTTGCGGACTCTGTAGGTTCCATATGGCACACAGCACTGACCAGTCTGCTCCACTGGCATGTTTCTCCCTGGAGGACTTTGGGCTTGGTCACTCTCAATATGTCCCTGCAGCTTTGAAACTCCTCTGTCATGCAGTGAGCTGGGTATGGGAATCCAATAGTGATGATTCCCAACTCAGAGGTTGTTTACTATCTCCCTGTAGTATGAGAACAAACTGGTGAAGCATCAGGGAGGGAGCAGCTTCCTGTTCACTCACCTGTGGTGTGTGCCAGTGAAATATGCTGCCAGGCTGCAATGTCCTCTGTTTGGAGGATGGTGCTGTACACCCCCAGTCTATCCTGTGTGGCTTGACTCTGCCATGCTATTAGAGTGCTGTGAGCCATTTGGGAACTTCCTGGAGTGGCATTTCTCTGCTGTGCACAGGCAGGTGTCCCATCAGCAGCCTGTGGGACTGCTTTGACTCCTATGTCTGTCTTGTCTAACCCACAGGTCTCTTCAGATTGATTTTTTTGGCATCGGCATATATGTCCCTCTTCTTCCAAGTACCTTTTTCTTGGTTGATTTTTCTGAGTATTTCCAATGTGACTCCTTTATTCAACCATGACAAATTCCTAATATTTAGAATATATAAAGAACTAAAACAGTCGAGACCGCCCCCCCAAATAAAAGACCCAATCAAAAAATGAGCAACTCAAATGAATAGACACTTCTCAGAAGTACAAATGGCCAATAGGTATATGAAAAAATGCTCAGCATCTTCGGCCATTAGAGAAATGCAAATCAGAAGAACACAGACTACATCTTAGTGCAGAAAGAATGGTTATCATGAAAAGCTCAAAAACAAGTACTGGTGAGGCTGTGGGGAAAAGGAACAGTTCTACGTTGCTGATGGAAATAAGTATAGAGATTCATCAAAAAAACTAAGAATACAATTTGGCCCAGATATACCCTTTCTGGGTATCTTCCTGAAAAAGTTAGACATCATATTACAGCGATAGATGTATACCCATGTTTATAGCAGCACAATTCATAACAGTAAATCTTAGAAATGGCCTATATGTCTATTAACAGAAGAAAAGGTAAAGTGTGGCACATACACACAATATACACAGTCGTAAATGAGGATGAATTCGAGTCATTTGAAGGAAAATAGATGCACCTTGAGACCATGATTTTACATGAAGTAAATGCAGATTATCTTAGGTGAGAAACTAAAAATATAAATAAAGAGCAAAATAAGATAAACAGGGAAGACCTTATGCAGATAGAAAGGGATCTAGGGATTGAAGGAGAGGGAGGGAAGGAGAAGGGAAAGGGAAAGAAAAAGGATTAAAATGTGGTATGTATATGTACCATGACGGATATAATCATTATTTATCACAAATATGTACTAATAAATTTTTAAAAACCAAATGTGTATTGTTATAGGTTGACCTCTGCCCTTTCAGCATGTGTTAATCTTGAGTATCTCCAAATGTAACCTTATTTGGAAACGGGGCTTTACAGAGGTAATCAAGTTTAAAATGATATTAGGATAGGGCTAATGATACTAGGGAAATGACTGGTGTCTTTATAAGAGCAGAAATTTAGACATAGATATTGATATGCAAAGGGAAAAGGATGAGAAAACACATGAAGATATCTATGTATCTTTTTGTTAACTAAAAATTTTTAAAATTCAAGTATTGCCTCATTCTCTTGTCTTCTGGACCCTCCATACTATATTTGATCTTTCTCTTTTTCCCTTTTGAGAAGCAAGTTTAATTCTGACCAACTTTTTAATCCTTACTAACTCTTAAGAGTACTATCAATTCCACCAGATGGTGTGAGAATTATTCAGTTTGCCCCACAGATTTAACACTGGAAAACCAAAGTGGATAATAGCTGAGGTAAGAGCTGCACTTGGTTGAGGAAGTAAAGTGGATTTCTTTTTCATCAAGTACCACAGAGATGCTCATACCTTGCTGCCTTGGGCACATTTTATTTTGCTTGCAATAGTTGTATTATGATGATTTCTTTCCTGACTTCTATCCTCTGTAAAAGGGATATATTGTCCTTTTTTCCTTCTTTGCCTTGGAAGAATCTTGCCAGAAGAAACCTGCTGGGTACAGGCAGCTAGCAACATGTGATGGAACAGTGCTCTGTTCATCATCACAGCTGGTCTGAGAATGTCTATTGTGGGCACTTATTTCCCACTAATTTCTGGGCCTTTTCCTTTTTCCCCTTTCCCTGGCAAGGTAATTCCTTTTTCAGCTGGGTAGGTGCATGTGGTGAAGTTTCAATCCTGAAATATATAGGGAACCATGAGTTGGATGCACCCTTAGGTTCCTGCAGCTCCTGGGTTCTTCCAAACACATGCTGCTTTTGTGCCAACTCTGCTCAACCAGGGCCCTGCTCTGCCAAACCAGGCTCTCATCTTATCTGAAGTAAGTTACTTACATGAGGTGTGATTGGAAAATATGGTGGATATTTACATTAAAAAATTTACTACAGTAAAAGATACATTACAATTTACTTCCCTGAAAATATTCCTCCTTACTTTGAACACACTTATACTGAATTTTACAATAACTTTGAGAAGGTCAAATGTCAATATTCCTCAAATTCTTTAATAAAATCAAAAGGGAAGCAGTACTACCAAAGTTATTCCTGAAAGCAAGAATTACACTGTTCCAAAATCAGAAAGAGACCCAACCAAAAAACCAAAAAAACACACAGGCCATTCTCTTTAATGAACATAGATGCAAAAATCCTCACTTAAGATACAGGCAAACAGAATGCAGCAAATCATCCAAAAGGTCATATATCATGACAAAGCAGAATTCATTCCAGGGATGCAGGGACAGACCAATACACAAATCAATAAATGTAATGCATTGCCTAAAGAGAAGTGAGGATAAAATATCATACGATCACCTCAATAGATACAGAAAAAGCCTTTGACAAAAATCCTACATCCCTTTATGATAACCCTGAAGTTTGTTCCCAGGAGCTAACACATCACTTGTCTCTATGAAGGAAAATGAATTCGAAACATTAGATTGGCTTTTAGTATTTCAAATCTCACTATTCTATAAAAACCTAGAGAGACCAATAGTGTCCAGGAGCTTTAGAAGATAAGCCAAAAGGCTTTTTGCTGTAATCAACTTTACCAATGTTGTCCAGATCTGTTTAATATATACCAATATATACCAATATATACCAATATATACAATGGCCATGGGTACTGTAGAGGGCTGGTTGTATTATTGAAAGCTCTAAAGGTTTGCCATCACTGATATACACACAAGGAATATACACCCACTCTATAAATTCTTATAAAATAAAATAAGTAGATATAAAAGATGCAGAAGGGGAAAAGGGAATTCAAAACGTCCTCCTCTTTGGCAACTTTTACTTCAAAATCATCAAAAAGCAAGCATGTCCCATCATATTTTTCAAGCTTTGCACTCATAGGAAATTTTGTTTTCAAATTCACTCATGTAAATGTCTGTTTGATCTCTAGATTCCTTGTTCTTAGTGACTTCGTGGGTCCTATTAGTATTGTTAGTTTCAGAACTTCTACTTTCAGCAAATTCTGTACCAGCATCCTTCTCAGGATTAGATGCTTGGTTGTAGAGCTTCTAATCTGTTTTGCTCTTTTGTCTTCCAAAAAGTCCAATAGTTTCTATACTTTGTTTTTTTTGTTCAAAATATTACTTGGGTATGTCTTTCCGCCAACTGTCATTGGCACTTCATCATAATTTTGAGTTGCATCCATTGCTCCCTCCTCATTCAGTACCTCTGGCTTACCTACTTCCCATCTGCCAACCACAAAATTCTCCTGATCTAGTTCTAAGCTGCTGAGGCTGGTGACTTTCACAGAAGCAGTGGAATGCCCACTGCTAGTTGTAATGCAGCTATGCATTGCATCTGCAAATAATCCATAGCTGTCATTAGTTTGCCTTGTGCTCCATTTTTCTAGTGACAACTTAAGGGATGTCAATAAAGAAGTGTTGATCTTGGAAAGTCTACCACCATAACAATCATACTCCAAACCACTATCAACAAAGCACTTCAAATGAACAGTTATAACTTTGGGTACTTTGTCAAACAGAAAACTTCATTGGGCTTCAATGTAATGAAGGCAATTTTCACAGAAATATTTTTCTTCAGGGCAACCCACTTTCCGGTTCCCCTTCTGTCTCTCTTAGACAGAAGCTTGCTTTCTTTCAATAAATTTTTGCTACTGTTAAACTCCATTGTTCCTAGAATTCATTCTTTGATTTTAGAGAACATGAACTCGTGTTTCAGGTATCTAGTAGGTTTGGGAGTTACAGCTCTTCTCCCTGTATCATTTTGGAGGTCTTCCACCAAGATTCCTGGTCAGAGGTAAGAGTTTTCTTTCATAGGTTCTAACTTTGGTCTTTTTGCTTCATAGATTGTTACTTTTCATTTCATAGGCTCTGGCTATTTGTTTCATAGATTCTGGGTTTTGTTTTATATAAATTCTGGCCTTTGTTTCAGCTTTCGTTTTAAAAGTGTCTTAATTTTAAGTTGTGTGTGTGGTTATTTTTCCTTTTTTTTTTTTTTTTGGTACCGGTGATCGAACTCGGGTCCTTGCGCTTGCGAAGCAGGCAGTGAAACCACTGAGCTAAATCCCCGGCCCCTAAGTCATGTGTTTTAAATGTTTGCAAATTTCTTATTTTTCTTATGCATTGTCTTTTGTTAAAATTACATTTTATTGTTTTGTATGTGTTGCATTTGGACTTGCTTAAAAATGTTAAATGGGTCTCATGAAATCGTATCAGATAAAGACAGTTCAGGCTTTTATCTGTCCTTTCTAGAAGGTCAAATGGTGGTTACTCTGCCAGCTAGTAATGCCTTTAGGGCAGCTGCAACTCTCAGAGCAGAGGACAAGTTTCTCCAGTTGCCCTCTGGTGAATCCCCACTCCCATCGATGCCAATGGTGGGTGGAACATTGACCACGTAGGCAATAGTTCCTTTTGGAGACAGATCTCTGATTGTGTGGAACTGTCGGAAACTGAGGTGACAACTGAGGGGTCATGGCCAGGGCTACTCTCTGGCGGATATCCAAAGGTCCCTCAGAAGAAACTAGTTCCTTACAGCCCATCTGGGTAATCAGAAGAAAATCTCCACATCTTGTCCTTATCTGGACTCCTCAGCGAGGTGAAAGGGGAACTCCGTCAGTGATTATCAGATATCCTCTGTCTCAGAGTGATCTGAAATAATGCCATCAGAGCCCTTTCTTAAGCCTCTGTTAAGAGTTGAGCTACAGGTTTGGACTGCTTTCTCTACTACTACTAAGACGTCTAGTCAAATGTAGAAGATGAATCTTTGATAGATTAAAAGCTACTTGAACCTTTTCTCCCCACCCAAGCATGGTCTTCATCATGTGTGTATGGGAAAAATGCCTTTTCCAATAGGTTATGGACTTTGGAACATTGACTGTGGATTTATAGAGTGCTGTATTGTGATTTTTTGGATGTTTAACCAGTTTTAGCTTTATTTGGGCTTTTTCTCTCTGCTAGTGAGTTAAAAACTCCCCTTAGAGTTGGCCATTTAGCTCAGTGGTTTCAGCACCTGTCTTGTAAGCACAAGGTCCCGAGTTCAATTCCTGGTACCCCCCCCCAAAAAAAACCCCTCCCCTTAAACTTTTCTCCAACTTGTTGGGAATTCATTTGAGAATCTTTTGTAGTCAGACCACTCCTCCTTCCAGGAGGTCAGACTAAGACAACGTGCAGCAACTGTTTTGTCTTACACTAGGGAAAATAATCAGTAACTTGCATTTGTGTTTTTACATGCCAACTAGAATATGGGAGTATTTTGGTCAGCCTTTCTATTCATTCTTGAGTGCATACGAAGTTGATAAGAGTGCCTTTACTATGTAGATTGTGGGCACTAGGAGGACCTATGTGTTTCAAATACTTAGTAAATTTAAAATGGACCTTAAAGAGTAGCCTTGTATTGCTGCTAATAAAAGTTGCCTAAATGACTGGATAGGCAACAGAAATGTCTCGGAGATTTCTCTGACCAAGGGGCCAGGGCAGAATCTCTGATTTACCATCTCTGGAGGTGATCTCTTTTGCAGGAAAAGTGCCCTAATTTGACTGTTGACTTATTGTCCTCTCTTTCTTTCAAAGAACTAAAAAGCAGTGGTTTAAATCTCTTGGTTTGCTAGCAACACTTCCTTCTTTAAGCATGATTGTTATGGCTGAAGTCAATTATAACTTGCGCTTTAAGAGTACCTACTGGAGTAAGGATATGAATTACCTGAGGAAGATAAGATCGCGTGCTGGTAAAGGGTAGATAGTCCAGTCCAGTTTTATTTTCTGAGTCTCTCTCCAGATGGTAGCTACCTGCCCTGGAGTGGAATAAACCTTGGGAGACACCCTGGGGATGCCATAGGGGGCACAGGAATCAAGGAGAGACTTATGGAACACCAGGACACCATATTTGTTTTTCTTGTTTCAGACTGGGACTCCATATCTGAGACTCTTATTTTTCTACAACCACATGTGGTGTGCCTACCTCCTAAAGCCAAGTACACAGAGGAAAGTACTATGATCCTATCTCACCATTGGAATTATAATGTAAAAGAGAAAATGGTCAAAGTCATCTTACATTGAGATTTTCTTTACATTAAGAAATAATTCTTGCTTGTGTTCAAATGTAAATGTGGGCCATAGAAAAATGAGACACCTCACCCTTAAGGCATTCAGTACCTCTAAGGCTGAGGCTACTCCTTGCCCTAACCACCAAGTGCTGAGGGTGGAATATCTAGGCCAGCCATAATTAATCTCTATGATACTATACCCATCCTAAGCTAACTTATTTAGGTCCCTCAAAGACAATATCCCTTTCAGGAAGTAAATGGCAAACATGAGTCTACCTGTGTTCATGTGTCTTTTTCTCTCATTGATCTAATACAGATCAAGTGAGTGTTAAAAAAGTTTTCAGATGATCCTGATATGTACATTGAGGTCTTTGGAGAACTTACTCAGACCTATGGACTAGATTAGAAAGATATAATGTTGCTCTTAAATCAAACATTGATTTCCAATGAGAGACAAGTAATGTTACAAGCTGCTACTACATATAGAGACAAATATTATCTTAATTTTAGAAGCTCAAAAGACAGGCAGCCAGGGGAACAACTGGTTCCTACTGGAATACAAGCAGTTCCTGTACAAGACCCCTACTGGTCTGTCAATCAGGTAGGAGATTAAAATAAGAGACATTTTCAGGCATGTACTCTTGAAGATCTAAGAAACATGAGAACAAAGCCTTTCAGTTATTTTAAATTGTCAACTATTTTACCAGGAAAAAGCTGAGAACATCCCTGGATCCTGATTTGATAGAAGAAAATACTATAGTTTTTTCGAAGTCAGTCATTCAGTATGTAGATGGTATGCTGTTATGTGCCCCCTCAGAAGAGCTTTCTAGCCAAGACATCTGCTCTGCTGAATTTTCTAACAGACAGGGGTTATAATGTTTCTAGACCTAAGGCACAACTTTGCAAACTTGAGGTAAAATACTTAGGCCTTACTATATTTAAGGGAACTGAAAGACTGGGGGAAGAAAGAATTAAACCAATTCTTTCCTTTCTACATCCCAAGACTCTAAAACAGCTAAGAAGATTCCTAAAAAATCACAGGCTTTTGTCACCTTTAGATAGCAGGATATAATGAGATTGTGTGACCCCCATATATATTTAAAATTACCTTTAATAGTTTGTCCCTTTAGAGGAAACAATTACATGTGGCTACCAAACAACTATGATTATCAAAGTAACAATGAGAATCCTATATATCTGGGTATTATAGTCAGATAAACCATCAGCTTAGGGCCCATCTTAAAATGGTCTTTGCTTTCACAGGTGTAGAAGATTTTTATTCCTTTTGATTCTTATTAAAATAGATCTCTGTTAATTTATCTACAAAGTTCTGACTAGTCTTTTTTATAGTTATAAACCTAAAAATTATAATTCAACTTGACCAAATACATCTGAGTCACTCTGGCTTATAAACAAGTTGTCTTATGTGCGTGTCTGTCTGTTCAATTCATTACAACCTGTACAGCTGTTTTGTTTGAACTTTTTTCTTTTGGCATTTTGGATTTTTAAAGATGTTTTCCTGTAACTCCAGTTGGGTTATAGATAAAGGACATGCTTCCCCCAGTTTGCCAGATTATCCAAATAATGTCAACAGATTTTACAAATACAGTACATATTGTTGTCTATGTATAATAACTCAGGAATCTTTCATTTGTCAAAAATAATGTGTTAATTGTTATGATTTGGCTCTCATAGGTCATCTAAATATTTGTTAAGATAATTGAATAAAGACTCGGGCTTAGGAAAACTACTGGACAGGACTCTCCTTGGTAAATAAAGGAGTGGCTGCCTGGAAAAAATTTATTCCAGCCTTTGTTCACAAAGGGGGCCCCAATAATTTCCATAGCCTTGTGGGAAATACATCACTAAACATATCATTGTAAAATGTATACATTGGTCAAACAGCTAAGTTTTCTGCGGGAAAACAATAAGGTTTTATTTAAATGTTCTTGGTACAAAAGAAAATTAAGTGACAAAGGGTTTCATGTAACTGATGCTCATTGTTTTCATGGCATATACATCCATGGCTTCCGGGTGTACAAGTCTTCTAGAATATTGTTTATGGTAATGATCTTTTTTGACTCAGGTAACTGCCTTTCTCTTGCACTCCAGTACTTGTGATAAGAGGTATATATCAAGCCAACATGAGATAACCAATCAAATAATAGTTTTCTTAAAAACTTATGTGATGTATATGTGTCACCACACTTAGGGATACTCAGAGGCCAAACAATCCAAACAATGTCACATACTAAAAATTAAGGGCTACACATTATAAACTTCTAAGGAATACTTATAGGCCAATATGTATGTTCTCTTTAGATGGCATCCTACTAAACAATAACAAGAATTAAATATGTTTTCTTTATGTCACTTAATGTCTTGTGATCAGATGAAGTGTCTGACTGAAAGACTATTTCATACTAAGATGGACATGTAAGAGCTATAAAGAAAATGTCATCATGATTGTCATGCTAAAATACTGTGTGTAGCTCTTGATCTTAAGTTTCTCTATAATATGTAACTGTTGTCTGTTAACATTCTGCAGGGATTCAACTAAACAACCATGACTGGTAAAATAACAGCCCTCTAACTGTGCTTTATACTTCAAAAGTGCTTAATGTCCAGACAAAATTATAAGTTAAGCTCACTGCTCCTACTGCACTACTAATGTCACTGAACTTCTCTTCTGGGTGTTCAACTACTAAAGTTTGGAGACCAAAACTAGAAAGGTAACTGGGTTAAGAGTGTGAGACCAAAGCGACTCCATTTTGCTAAAATTCACTATTCCCCTAGTCTCTATTGTCCTCACAAATTAATGGTTAAAATGTGCTTGCTCTGGGACAAAAGACACAATCTGTAACGAAGCAAAGTTCCTAAATTAATTACTCAACCATCTGTTTGCCCAGGAAATAAACGTTCTGGGTCCACTATCTATAGAACAATCTGTCAATGTGCTGACCATCAGTACGTGACAGTCGACCACTAACCTTTGTCCCTCTTTTCCCCTGTAAAACCTACATGTAACCGCCCCTCAAACCCCCAATGGGCCTAGCCAATCAGAAATATACACTTCATGCTTGCAAAATGCCAACCAATCATGTAACTGCTAAGTGAAAAATCTCCAAACCTTGCTGTAACCACAATAAAAACCCCGCTAATTTGAAATTCGGGGCTCTCAATCCTGACCCGCTGCATCGGCGGCGATGGTTGAGAGTCCCTGCTTGAGCTTGAATAAACGACCCTCGT
Source organism: Heterocephalus glaber (assembly GCF_000247695.1). Next base: position 10,367,740 of record NW_004624805.1, read on the forward strand.
GTGTTTGCATCGGAATCGGCTCCTTGGTGGTCTTTGGGGACTTCGTGATCTGGGCACAACAAGAGGACTGCCAATATTTTGGTCCTGGTCCCTCAATGTCAACAAAGAATCCAGGACATGAGGGAACCCTTCCTACAGGATCCTACATCTTTGGTAAGTCACCCAACCTCCTGAGCAAGGAGATTGCTGGGCACCAGAGGACAAATGTACTGTGTGCCAAAGGAGGGTCACCAAGAGGGAAAAGTCTCCCATGCTTTCACTAAAAGTGACATGGTCAAGTAAGGCTGTGACCTATTCTGACAGCTGACACTGACGGAGCTGAGAGGCTCTATATGCATTGTTCCAAAATAATGCCTGAGGAGACTTAACTGACCTTGATACATAGTAAGAGGTTCATACTGATTGACACAGGTCTCACTTTAACTTGGTCTTAAATACCCAGCAGAAAAGAAAAAAAAAAAAACAAAAGCGGTATAAACTAATGCCATAGTAATAAGCTAGATGTAAAAAGGGGCTCCAATTCCTGACTCCTTCTGGCAGTTTCTAGCTACACTAGTATCTGACCACAGTTATGGATCATTAGGAAAAAATTATGGTAAAATCTCTTAAGAGCTCAGCTAGAGTTTTAAATTTCTTAAGTGGGATTTGTTCCTCAAATTGTCTCTTTATCATCTTACAGCTAAAACTAGAGAGATTTAAGACAAAGTATCAGACTTATATATAGCTTTTATCAATGAAAAAATCTAAGAGCCAGCAGGTTACAATCACTATTTCAATTTCTAAGTATGACTTTCACCCCAACCTGCCCTTCCATTCCAGTGTGCTCAGGCTTAGATTTTTCATGCTCTAATTTCTTAAAAGTTTTGCTTATTCTTGTCTAGAGGCTGCCAAACTCCAAGCAGTCATACAAATGGAACCAATGACAAATGTGCAAGACTTCTTTTACTGGGATTCACCAGATCAATCTTGTAAACAGGTCATAACTGCTAAACTATACAATTCGACTTCTGTGTTGGATTCTGAAGTCCCCTGGACCTTCTCCTTATCCTTTTTGTGGGAAGCTATTACTAGTTCCTCCCAGTGGAAAACTTTGTGGGTTATATTCATAGCAGTCCTGCTGACATTATTTAGCCCATGTATTATCTGTTTCTTTGGCTTTTTTCTCCTCCAGTCTTAAACCTATAAGCTTACCCAAGATGATAATGCCTCATGCCTACTGAGGGCCTTTAGATAGTCTCTGTAGTAACTCTGACTGTTGATCACAACTACGATCCTCTTCAGCCAGAAGTAGCCAGACTGGTCTTCATCCTTTGCCCCCTCATAGCAGTTAGGGGTACTTCTTCAGAGGGGGGAATATTGCAGATAGGTAAGTTAGTTAGATATCTTGTAGGCAGTTAGACAGGGCCTCCCTTAAGGCACCAGCCCTCCAGGAGCCACAACAGCAAGGAGCCAACATGGAGAACAATTGAGGCACATTCACTGGTTAGCATTATAAAAAGGAAAAGAAGTACTACTTCCCCTACAGATAGATAGCAGTGATTGATATTCTAAATGGGAAATTCCTTGTGTGTGATTTGTCTTCCCATTTGATACCCATTTAATCAATATTACCTGGGTGACTGTACTTGTAATCTTATTGGTTGGTCATGGTTTTGTCCCACCTTATGCCCACCTTGTAAGTTTCCATTGGGTCTTATAGTTTTGTCCCACTTTGTACCCGCCTCACCACATGGCTTTGCTGTATAAAATATCTTTGAAAAGTGGGGTGGGTGGGCAACACACTTTCTGGCCCCCCTTCTGTCTCTCCTAGAAGCTTTCTTTCTCCCAATAAATTTTTCCTACTCTTAAAAAAATATTTTTCTTCTCTTACAATCTTCTTGGCTGAAGCTAATTATGAAATTTTCCATCTCAAGGTCTTCATTTCTGTTTTTGGCTCTGGAGAAATTTTAGAACTCTCTTCTACTTTGGAAAGCTCATCTTGTACTGAGACAATGATGTCTTGAAAATCTTCTCTTCTTTCTGTTAAACTTTCACATTCCAGGCAATGAGTCCTTAATATTAGCTGACCTCAAAATAATTTTTACACTAGCTCAAAAGCTGTTGTGCCCAGATCGCGAAGTCCCCAAAGACCACCAAGGAGCTGATTCCGATGCAAATGCACGAGGGTCGTTTATTCAAGCTCGAGCAGGGACTCTCAATTGTCACCGACGCAGCGGATCAAGATCGAGAGCCCGGAATTTCAAATTAGCGGGGTTTTTATAGAGGTTATAGCAAGGTTTGGAGATTTTCCATTTAGCAGTTACATGATTGGTTGACAATTAGCAAGCATGAAGTGTACATTTTTGATTGGCCAGGTGCATCAGGGGGGTTGAGGGGCAGTTACATGTAGGTTTTACGAGGGAAATGAGGGGCAAAGGTTGGTGGTCGACTGTCACGTACTGATGGTCAGCAGACACACTGACTATTAGTCACGACCGTTACGTACTGACAG
>NW_004624805.1:10377358-10435978 GCF_000247695.1 Heterocephalus glaber
CTTTTGGTGGAGTTCTTGGAGTCTTCTATATAGAGTATCATGTCATCTGCAAATAATGACAATTTGACTTCTTCATTTCCTATCTTTGTTCCTTTTCTTTCTCTAATGTTTCTCTAATGTCTAATGTTTCCAAAACTATATTGAACAGGAGTGGTGATAGTGGACATGCTTGTCTTGTTCCTGATTTCAATGTGAAGGATTTGTTTTTGACCATTTAGTATGATATTGGCTGGTTTTTCATAGATGAGTTTTATGAGATTGAGGTAGAGACTGTCTATTCCAATTTTTTGTAGGGTTTTTATCATAAATGCATGTTGGATTTTGTCAATTGCTTTTTCTGTGTCTATGGAGATAATCATATGGTTTTTGTCCTTGGCTCTATTGATATAGCGTATTACATTGATTGATTTGCATATGTTGAACTTGGTCAGGGTGTATGATCTACCTGAGGATCTTCTGCATTCTATTTGCCCGTGTCTTGTTAAGGACTTTTGCATCTATGTTCGTTAGTGAGATTGGCCTACAGTTCTCTTTTTTGGTTGGGTGTTCCTCTGCTTTGGGGATCAAGGTGATGCTTGCTTCCAGGAATGATTTCAGGAATATTGCTTCCCTTTCAATTTCACTGAAGAGCTTAAACAGTAGTGGCAGTAGTTCCTCTCTAAATGTGTTGTAGAATTCAGCAGTGAAGCCATCAGGGCCTGGGCTTTTCTTAGTTGGTAAGTTTTTAATTATGTTTTCAATTTCATTGATTAATATTGCAATGTTTAGAATTTTTAAGTCTTCGTTCAACTTTGGTAATTCATAGGTGTCATGGAATCTGTCCATTTTTCTGTGTTTTCCATCTTATTGGTGTATATGTTATCGAAGTAGGTATTGATGGTCCTCTGGATTTCTGCTGGGTCTGTTGTAATTTCATCGTTTTCATTCCTAATGGCTTGGATTTGGACCTTTTCTTTCCTTTTTCTGGTAAGGTTGGCTGAGAGTTTGTCAATTTTGTTGATTCTTTCGATGAACCAACTCTTGGCTTCATTGTTTGTATCATTCTCTTAGTCTGCATTGAATTAATATCTACTCGGATCTTTATAATTTCCTCCCTTGTATGAGCTCTCAGTTTGTCCTGCTCTTTTTCTAGAAGCTTGAGGTTCAGCATCAGGTTGTTTAATTGGACTTGCTCTGTTTTCCTAATATGCGTATTCACTGCTATGAATTTCCCTCATAAGTCTGCTTTCATTGCATCCCATAGAGTCCGATGTTGTATTGTCATTGTCATTTAATTGAAGGAACTGTCTGATTTCTTCATTTCCTCTGTGACCCATTGATTATTCAGAAGTGTGTTGTTCAATTTCCACGTGTTTATGAAGTTTTTGTGGTTTCTTTTGCTATTGATCTCCAATTTTATCACACTATGGTCTGATAATATACAGGGGATGACTTCAATTCTTTTGCACTTAAACATGTTCTATGAACGAGTATGTGGTCTATTTTGGAGAACTACCTGTGTGCACCTGAAAAGAATGTTTATTCTGATTTTGTGAGTTGGAACACTCTGTAAACATCTGTTAAGCTCATTTGTTCGAGTGTGAGTTCCAGTACTTCATTGCTTATTTTTTGTGTAGTTGATCTATTTGGGACAGTGGGGTATTGAGGTCCCCCACTACTATTGTATTAGTACATATATGACTTTTCACGTCTGTTGTTTTATATAGTTGGGTGCACTAGTGTTTGGTGCACATGTGTTTATGATTGTCATCTCTTCCTCTTGGATTCTTCCCTTTACAAGGATGTAGTGTCCTTCTTTGTCTCTCTTAATCAGTGTTGGTTTGAAATCCACTTGATGTGTAAAGAGGATAGCAATTCCTGCTTTTTTTTCGGGTTCCCATTGTATGGAGTATTATTTTCCACCTTTTAACTTTCAGTCTATGAGTTTCTTTTTGAATAAAGTGTTTCTTGTATGCAGCATATTGTTGGATCTTGCTTCTTGACCCATTCTGTCAGTCTATTTCTTTTGATTGTGAATTGAGACCATTAACATTGATGATTATTAACTGATACGTATTGACTTCTCATTGTCATGACTTTTTGTTGGGTTCTCCCCCTTTGCATTTAATTTCTTGTTGTCCCTGATGGATTCATTCTGCTGGGCTTCCTGGGGCTGTGATCTGTTTTTTCCTAGGATACTGTTTAAAATTTTTTGGAGTGCTAGTTTGGTATTCATGAAGTTCCTAAGGTGCTCTTTGTCACGAAAGTGTCTCATTTCCCCATCAATTTTGAAAGATAGTTTTGCAGGGTACATCAAAACTACAGTTGGAGGCTGTTTTCCTTTAGGGTTTAGAATACATAACTCCAATCTCTTCTTGCCTTGAGGGTTTGCATTGAGAAGTCTATGATTCTGATGGGCTTTCCTTTGTATGTGATTGGTTTCTTTTCTCTAACTGCTTATAGTATTTTGCTCTTATGTTTGGTTTCTGGAATCTTAACTATTATATGCCTATATGTAATTTTTTTTAATTAAGGCTAGTTTGAGTCTTATATGCCCTGCTTATCTGTATATCAAGTTCTTTTCCCTTCCTTGGGAAGTTTTCTGCCATCACTTCTGTGATCAGTTTTTTTTATTTCATCTGCACTCTCTCCTGTTTCTTCATTGACTCCTATCAGTCTTATGTTATTCTTCTTTGCATCTTTGAGCATCTGCTAGATTGATTTCTTGTGGTCCCTTACAATTTTAAAGCAATTTTTCTTTTCCTGATCACTAATTGCCATCTTATCTTCTATATCTGAAATTCTATCCTTGCATTGGCTCATTCTGCTGCATAAGCTTTCAGTGGAGTTTATATCCTGGAAATCTGCTTACATCTATTTTATGTAGTCCATGTTTCCTCTGTTAGGATTCCATCGTGTTCCTCAGCTCTTTTTTTTATTATTTGTCCTGTCTAGATTTATTAATCATGTTTTGTACTATAAGCACAATCTCTGCTGTTATCTGAGAAATTATTTCTGATTTCATTTTTTCCTGGTCCTCTTTCACTGCCAGTTCAAGGAGTCCAGGTGGTTGAGTATCATGTTGTTCCATCTCGTTTCCCTTTGGGCTTGCCTTAGATGACCTAGAAGTCCGGTTTTGAGACTTGTCTTCTCATTTCAACAGATGCAGCCTGCTGTGCTTGTGTTGAGTTTTTGCTCACTCAGTGGTCTTCAATTCTCAATAAGGCATGGAGCAGCCTCTAGTCTGCTGTTCCCAAGTATACCAATTCCTGGGTTCAGAGCAGTGACTTTCTGGATCCCTGAGCTTACCTGTTATGTGGGTGGACTTCTGCCTGGGGCCTGTGCACACTTGGGATGGTATCTGGGCATGGCTCTTATTGGGGCCCCTATGTAGGTGTTGTCTGGAAGGGCCTTTGGCTGGGGGCTGTGGAATCCAGTTCCTGTTGTCTATGCAGGCTTCTAGCTAGGGTCTCCCCACACTTATTAATGGTATGGGGGTGAGCCTCTGATTGTTGCTTGTGTGCCTGTGTAGCTCTTTTTCAGGCAGGCTCTTGGCCATGGCTGATGGTATGGTGGGCCTCTGGCTGAAGCTTGTGCCGCCTGTGCAGTTTTTCTCTAGGTGGGCCTTGGGCTTGGGTGGGTGTGCCCAAGCCTCTAGAGTCAGGGCGGAGCCCTGGCTGGGGGGGAATCCACCTACAGTGTGCCACTCTGGTCCACACAGCTGCTCCCCAGGATCTGTGCGCTCTTATGGATGGAATGGTGGGCCTCTGGCTGAAGCTTGTGCACCTGTTTAGCTCTTTTCTGGGTGGTTCAATAACCCATTTTTTATGAAAAGCCCTAAAAGAGCCAGAAGTCTTTAAGGGTAAATACACAAATAAATACATTGATATGAACTTTATTTTTATTGAAGCAGCTGCAAGTACGTCAACTAGTTATTAAAAACAGATTAACAGGCAGAGGGACAAACAGGAAAACATACATTATATATAATATAATTACATTAAATCACATTTCACTCTTAAGCTACCTTACCATGCTGAATTATAATAATCATTTTCTTGATTGTAGGTTTATAATCACAGTCAGAATTTTCCCTAGGGGATATCAGCATTCTGTTTTTCTTATGTAAGTCATAAGAGTACTGTGGTACCTTGGTTCATGAACTTAATTTGTTCTACTATTCTGGGGGAGATGGCCACAGTCATCTGTCATGGGATGTGGAGTTTGCAAATGGAAGCAAAATCTTGTCAAACACTTCTGTGTCTGTGAACTGAGGTACCACTGTTTTTCTTTTTAATACTTTAAGCTACTCTGATTATGTTTTTCTTGTTAGTCAACACTATAGACTTAAAAATAATAATAGAGGGGGAAAGAGAGAAGGGCTATAGATTGCTAGATGGAATCTGTTCATCTCCATCATTATAAAACCAAGTTTGAAGTCTCTTTACTCTTCAACTTACATTTAGAGGAACACAGGAAAAAATCATCCTTTTATAATTTTCCACCTTAAGTTGGTCCCAAGCTCATAAAATGTAAACTAAAGGGGAAGTTTTTTCTAGACAGATAGTTACCCATAATCATTTAAGATGTACTACATGCCTTTAACATCTTCTTTGTGTACTTTTGAAAAGAAATACAGAGAGGAAACAAAAACAAAACATCATCATCATCATCAACAACAACAACAACAACAACAACAAAAGACAGAATCCCAGGGTTAGATTTCCCAAATGCAAGTGCCTTACTTCCCAAGGTCAGAACTTCTACTTGCTGTACAGTGTTGGTTTTCCAGTCTAATAGCTTTTCAACATTCACTTTTGAGTCTCATGGGAAATTTTATTCAGGCTTAAGATGTAGTTCGAGAATGAACAGTGTTAGCATCAACTGTACTCAAGACAAAAGAGGCTGGAGTTAATCTCTGGAAACAACAGGGAAAAATAAGAAATACAGAGCATAATAGGATAAACATGCATAATTAGGTCAAGGTCAAAGTTAATCCAATCCACGAAGGTTTCTTCTGAGAGTAAACAGAGGAAGGGATGATTTTACTGAGACCCATAACCATAGTAGTAAGGTTCATCAGGGCGGAATCCATAAGCTGTGGCAGGGCGTCCAAGAATACCAACTGGTTGGGCAAAGCCATCTATCCCAAGGCTGAAAGAGAAAAAAGCAATATGCTGTGTTTTTAATCACAAATCTATAATGTAGGTCAAATAAGAGGCTCAGAATTTTACACCTCCAAGATTCTCTTTCTGGCACTGATAGTGATTTATAGGAATATCAGCCTTTTTTCTTCCCTAAATTAATGAAGTCATTAAAATGTATATAAAATATTTACTTCTCGCAAGATGTATGTTAAAAATGTCAGAAATTGGTTATCAGTTTACTATTCAAAACAAAGAATCAGGTCAAAAAAGTTTCATTTAATGCTCTAATGACAGAATATGAAAAGATTTTGTATCAAAGCAATTATCAATAATACACTGCTAGGGAATGATAAATTTGACAGCTAGGTTTGATCTCCAGATCCTTCTGTGCAAAACATTGCTATATATAAATTCTAGTTCAGCTTATTCTGTGGAAATAATGGAAACACAAAAATAACCTTCAGAGTTGTAAAGATAATTGAAGCATTGGTATACTTTATTTCTTTAAAAATTGATTATTTAGAAGAAATGTTTTGCAAAGCACTTTTCAAAAAACAAGGAATTATCGCACACTTAGAAAAATGACAAAATATTTATTTTTCTAGGCAATTATGACAGCAATAACATGCTCATGCATAGCTCATGCAGTGAATGCTACTGAGCTTGATTTTCAACTGAGAAGCCATCCATAATGTAGAAATATAAGCTGTGAACAAAATAAATATATTTAAGTGATTTAAGATTTGAAAGGGTACTAGATGGAGATTTTTCACTAGAAAAAAAAATTCTCAGTATGTTTAAAATATATATTCACATTGGCACTAATTTCCCCTCACACTCAAAGTGAGATTAAGTTGAAAGAATTTAGAGTATTAAAATTTAACTTTTAAAATAATGTGTGCATGTGCATGTTTATTAGGATGGAGCTAAGGAATAATATAAGATGTACTGGTCCTGTGAATCAGCTTCTCAGGGGAACAGAATTTCTGAACTATAAGTGTCAGGTTATTTGTACTGAGTGAACCTAGGGGGGAAAATCAAGCTTTTAGGGCATATATATGTGTGTGTGTGTGTGTGTGTGTGTATATATATATGTACATATATATATGTATATATGTGTATATATATGTGTGTGTGTATATTTATATATACACATATCCATAGTTTCTCTTAAAGTTGAAATATTTATATTCTGTATTTTATTTTAAAATTGTAAAATATAAGCACTCTTTCCTACTTTGATATCATGGGAAGACAATAAATTTTGAAATGCTAATATTCTAGAGGTAGCTTAAAAATGTTTCTGAAAGTAATAGAGCAGTGAACTGTTGTTCACTGATAAGATACAATGGCATCAGTTTAAAATTAGATGAAAAGTTGGCTGCAGAAAACTTTTAGCACTAAGGCTAACAAAGTATTCATGTATCTAAACAACTCAAGTATATAAGGGTTGATTGTATAGCTTGTGGATTTCAACCCATTCCTTATTCATCTACTTATTACACCTGCCTTTTGCACCTCCTCTGAGGTTGCAAGCAGAAGTCTTAGATGAAATTCACATGTTCTCAATCTAGAGGCTGTGGTGGGACCTCTTTCAAGAATTTGGAAATAAGAGGCACATAGCAGATCAGTGAAGGAATATGTAAAGGCACCTTCAAAGCAGAATGTATTTTTAGCAATCCCACTGTATTAGACTTAAAGATGATTCTCAGAAGAGAGTGAGCCGGCCATGTGGGCACTGACCAAGGAGCTTCTCAGCTACAGGGCTGGTGGTAACAAACTAAGCAGTTCCTCGGGACATGGTGACCCATACCCTGACTTTTCTGTCAGGCTTATTCTCAGTGAGGAAGAGTATTCAACAGATTCTCAGAGATTGAGGCCATTCTACATTGAAATTGTACAATTTTTCTTTTTTTTTATTTCTATGACTAAAAGGCAAATCCTCCCCTCGATACTGGGGACTGAACCCAGGGGCTTCACACTGAGCTATAACCCCATCCCTTTTTAAAATTTTTAATGTTGAGACAGGGTCTCACCAAGTTGCTAAATTACCCAGGCTGGGCTTAAACTTGCAGTCCTCTTGCCCTAGCCTCCCAGAATGCTGGGATTACAAGCAGGTGCCACCACACCTAACTAGCAAACTTCTTTTTATGTTTTACTATTTGCCAATGGAGTAAATAATACTTATTACCTGATCTATCAGATGGCTATACTTTTCAGTAGAAGTTGACAAATGGTTAATTTTGTTTTTAAACGTCAGTCACGTTGTTGACAAAAATCTAAAGCTCCAAGTCAATGAATGTAAAAATCAAACCTTGAGCACTAATGAGTTTTTGAGTATCTGAACCTGCAAGTCTCAGGTCTTGAACATGATAATTTCAGGCTGCTGTGGTGAAGTTCCATTTATATAGTTAACACATCACCCAGATTACAGTTAATAGGATTATCACTTTTTGAAGTTGGGGAAATTTTTCAAGGGAGAATATTTGAAACTGACTTAAAATAAGCTTTTCTGGGGAATTATCCATCATGAATCACTGACAAATTTGCTATGTGAAGAATACTTAAGACATGATGTCTAGTTTGGATGGTAAATGGACAGATATTAGGTCCTTTTGTATTATGAAAGATCAATCGTATCTGTAAATTAACAGCTTATTAAATCCACTCTGAAACAATCGTTCTCTTCTTTAATCTTATTTGGGTCTTTTTAATACAATGGGGGAGTTGGGCTTTCCAGGATGCTTAAACAAGAAGACAGCTGCTCTTTTGGAACATGTGGACATGTATCCTACCTCCTCCCTTGGGATAAGGATGCAGCCTTGTTAATATAGAATCTGGTTCAAAACCAAGAGTCTAATAGCAAGTTTTTCTTTAAATAGGAGACAGGTTCTTTATGTAAATTCTTCTGGAAAGAACAGAAACCATGAACAGAGTCAGCTGGGCATGGTGGTGTACATCTATAATACCAGCACTGTGGGAGCTTGAAACAGTAGAATTGCAAGTTTGAGCCCAGCCTGAGCAACTTAGCAAGAATATGTATACATGATTATGTATATGTATATATATACTTACATATATGTAAAATTTAAAAAATGGATTAGGAAGTATGAAGGCCCTGGGTTCAATCCCTAGTACTGGGAAAAAAACAAGAAGACAGTGCCAGAGGAAAAATTGTGCTTTCCTAATCTAAAAAGACTTGATTTGGATTAAGGGACACTAAGAACCAAGGGAATTAAATCTGTGACATGGCTTTGCCCTGTGTGACCATTTTGCTTCATAAGTTTGTGTATTTGGGTATGTATATTGGGATTTAACTCCTTTCTGCATTACAGGCATTGCTATTTGTACAAATTTTCTTACTGCCATTCCTACCCCACATAAAAAGTTGCATAAGCTGCTGCTTTTTTGTTTTTAAAGGACTCGTTAGTATTTTTATTCGTTTTGTTTTGGTTTTTGGTACTGGGGATTAAACTTGGGTCCTTGTGCTTATGCAGCAGGTGGTGAAACCACTGAGCTAAATCCCTGGCCCAGTACTTTTATTATTAAAGGTCAGTGAACATATTTTAGATTTTTGAATTACCCAGATTTAGTACTTTTTTTAGTCCAAAGAAAATATTGTGACAAGATAACTAGAAATAGTTAGGCCAAGAAATCAATCTATTATTAAATTTTATGTCCCAAGAACAATGATTTTCTAGACCTAGAAAGGAAAATGAAAATTAGCTAAAGTGAAAAATTATTTTAAAAATCCAACAATATAAAACCACACTAATTTTTAAATTTTACAAATCTACAAATGAAACTGACACACAGGAAGCAGAACACTGAATTTTCTCCAATGAAAATTTTTTTCTAAGACTTTAACCACATTCTTAACAGTGTTCATGAGATGATTCAGAGGGGCAAAAGAAATGTGGTGATGACAAGTGACACTTCACATGCAGCGCATCACAGGTAAACGGCAGCCAGCACGGCATCCCAGACACTCATTACATTTCTTTGCCAGAGTTGACATTCCTGGAGTGAGGGAAGAAACTTACCTACCTCTGGCTGTTTGTGAGGCTTAATTAGTGCATATTTGTAAAGCACTTTGAAATCCTTGGATGAAAAGTGCTGCACAAGTGAAAAGTATCATTACTTTATTAAAATTAGATAACAGCAACAAGTCTTTTTATTCTTTTAAATTCCTAAATGAGCAGTATGAATAGAGCAGGTAATAAATGTATTGGTGTGTGCTACAAAAATAAATACAAGTCACATTCTTCATAGACTTGCAGGACTTCTGAAAACATTTTTAGAAATAATCTCGTCTAACTTCCATTTTGAGTCCATCCAACTCTTATCTTTACATCTCCAGAATGCAGTGCTCACTTCTTTGTGAGGCAGTTCATTTCATTAATAGGTAGGTCAAATTGTTAGGAGAGTTCTTAATCAGAAATCCTGTTCAATTAGTCTTAGAATTACACGCTGGAACCAACTAATTCTTTAACTGACTGCTTCACAGCCCTCATTTACTTAATCCTTAGGAGATGGCTTCAGATTTTTATTATGGCATTTGCCCTCTAAAATCACTTTGATCTGCAAGTGTTTACCTTAAAGGAAAGCTGAAATTAACATGATACTTATGATGTTCTGAAACCAGTAGGGACTACTGAGATCTTCTCTCTGACCTTCTATTAATGTAGGCTAACCTGTACTGATCTTAAAAATTACCAGGAGTCATAAAGTTGGCTAAGACTGAATATCTATGTGTTCAACTGGGTATGCATAGACACACAAAGAACTTGCTGAAATTTCACTTATAATCACTGTGTTGAATTTCATCTTTTTGATTTGGGTCTCTGTTTAGGGATTCCATTTCCTGAGATAAAATCCTTTATGACAAAATATTTATGAATAGGAAATAATAGTTAATAATTATCTAGTCCTTTGAATCATAAGGTAATATTGAAGGCTGGGACTGTTTATAGATATTAAGTGAAAAAACAACATGAGCTAGCTAGTTATCATGGGTGAGACTGCTGGAGGACTTTATAGAATAGTATGAAATGATCTGTTAACAAGCTGGAACATTTCATTCTTATCAATTAATATATTGACCATAGAATCAAAACCAGTATGTTTTTATTCTTAGTAGAGTATAAAGTGACTACCAGAGTAATTTTAGCTTCAATGTAATTTGTCACGGGACTGGTAAGGCAGTTAAGAAGACAGCCCTCCCTGTGACATGAGGACCTGTGGAGGCAGCTCCAAACACAAATACTCTGACAAGCAGCGGATGTCATGCTGCCCTAGTCTATGTATACACAGAATGAAGACCACATAATCACTGTGAGTATATTAGAAATATATACAGATTGCTACAGCAAAATCTTGGAGGTCAGAAAGGTTTCATATAAAGTTGTTCAATTTTAATATATGTCATCATTCATTTCCTGGCTTTACATTTTACTGTCTTTCTCTTCTATCGGAATGTAAGCCCCTGAAGGGCAAAGACTGTCTTACACACAGATATATCCTTAGCTGTTATTAGTAGACAGTGGCGTTCTCAAAATGTTAATTTGTAATTCTTCAGAATTGATTATTTTTATTGTGTCAATATGGAGAAAATCCTTCAAATCTTTGATATATTACATTCATTAAAAGACATTTTCCTATTTGTATTGATAATGTATTAAAACTTGATTGTGCTTAATAAAAAGCTTCTTTAAACATCTTAAAAAAAGATCTGACATGGAGTGGATGTTCAAGAAGTATCTGGATACATGAGTGGATCAGACTTAAAGGACATGTAGGATTTCACAGGCAGAGAGAGAATTCCTGAAAGTACAGAAACGCTGAGCAAGAGAGAAGGGCTAAAGAACAGCAAATATGTAGCACATCATGGTTAAAGTCATGTCTAGAACATATGCAAGAGGCAGGAGTTAAGTCTCGAACAGGAGGTTAGAACTAGCTAATGAACTCTTTGTACACCATGCTAAGGAACTGTATGCTTTTGCAAGTTGCCAATGGGGTTTAAGAAAGGACAACAACTTCTGTGTTTTAGAAAGTTATCTGTGACCTCAGTAAATGTAAACATTATATGCCATAAAATGAGCTAAGGTAAATAGCAACATGAATGATAAATGGGATGGGAATTGGAAGAAGGGAATGAGAGGGAAGGGGATTAAAAAAAGAAATAAGCTGTGTTATGTACATGTAACCACTCCTCTAAATGACTGTAAAGTGCATGAATTGCAAACCTGTACTAAAAAAAAGTTATCTGTGGTAGAAAAGGGGGTTGGGCGGCAAAAGCATGGAGAAAATTTAAGTGACTATTATTGAAGTCTAAATGTAAAGTGATGAGAGGGGCACTGGCTGAAATAAACATAATTTAAAATATATTTAAAACACCACTTACCATTTGTGAAGTGAAGTATTAAACTGAGGTTTAAATGTTTGTAAATTACAGACTGACCACTAGATGGAGAGCTTGTCTTTCCACTGAGTACCTGCCACGTACTACAGTTTTAAAGCAAGGTTTATCGAAAACTCTGCATATTTAACAGTGATAGAATGTGATTTCCGTTGCTTTCTCAGATAATCCATGTCTTCATTTTATAAACGTGAAATAATTTAATTAGAGCTAAATAGGAATACCTATTAGTCATATACAAAAAATTTGTGAATATGGGGACCTAATGGAAGATGCTAATTTTCTTGGATATTGAAAAGTATACTGTACATGCACAATGAAGGATAATTATTATAGCACAGCTTCTCAAATTTTCACTGAACTTATAATCAAAGACATCTTGTTTCTATAAATTTAATTGTAACAAATATACAGTATAGATAGGGTTGCTCGAAGTTATTGCTTTGGACCTGAACCATTGTTTTACTGAGAAAGTGAAATCCAAGAGTATAGTTAAGCAGTTTTTAAAATGAGTTTCACATATATCAAAACTAGCTGTCGTTTTCCATTTAGTTTTTTATTCTGACGTTTTTATGTGCATATTGTTTTTCTTTCATTATGATAGAAGTAAATGTCTAAAGCATTTTAAAGAATTGTATTTTTAGTGAAATCATACCAAGTAATATTTTTTCCAAAAATCAAGAGCAAATTATGTGAGTAGTAGGAGGTTGTATTTAAAGTGTTCATCTGGAGTTTATTCTAAAAAAATTTAAGAGACATCTGTCAGTTCTAAGGGAAAAACCCCTACCTTGGGGACAGCTTTCAATTTAGTTACTATGCTGAGATACTTCAGATAAAAACTAATTTGTACTAATGAAGGAAGGACCGTGTGTAAAACAGTCACTGATTTATTCCAAATGGTAAAGAAATTCCATTTCACAGACTCTGTTCTAATCTCAATTTATACTTCTTATACATCTTAATCTGTTGTTTAACTCAAGACTACTTTAGTGATTGTATTTTTATGTGGTGATGCTACAGCTGGTATGCTTAGACTTTAGTATAGTTTATTTCATTTATTACACTTTACAGTCCTATTGAGATTCTTCTAGTAACTCCAGCACCTGGGTGTCCTAATGCATCTGATGTAGTACTGGATGCTGTATCTGATGATTCTCCATGACAGTCCTTTGTGTGCTATGTAATGTTTTAGTTTTTGTCCAGCTCCAGGGTGTTCCTCCCTGGAGCTGTGCATATTTCTACAGAGATGACAGTATTTGTTTATAATGTATCAGGGGCCTGGGGTTTCACTGTCCTGACACAATCTCATTAGTAATTTGTTGACTTGGGGCATCCTGAGGTAGATGCACAATATAAATTCACAATCCAGCCAACCAGTACGGAACAAGCTTGTGGTTTTTCTTTCTCATGGGCAACTATCCTCTACCTAGGGCCTTGGGGCATAAGACAATTTTGGCTACTTCTCTGGGCTGGTGAATTAAAATCATCTTGTTCTCTTTTCCTCTGATGAGACAAAGGCAGCTCTTTGAAGTTCCAGTCTATATACAGGGGGCTCAGTTCCATCTTCCAGTACCATAGAACTGTTCCTACTTCAATACCCCTGTGGGTGGGCGTTTTATTTTCTGGCCCTTGGGGTATTCTATATATTTCCCGTAAAGTTGGTGATGCATTATAAGTGCTTGTTACATTTTGTCCAGCATTTCTATGTATCCATGGAGGAATGGGCCCTTCCAAGTTAACTGTCTACTGTCTTGCTGGAAAGTCCTAATTTCCTCCCATTTTATTATTTATCTGCTTTTCACATTAAAAAATTATAAACCTTGTATTCTTGTGACTCAAAATTGGTTTTCTTGAAAAGAACAATGACTTAAAAAACTAAACAAAACTGGAAACTGAGTGTGGTGGTACAGGCCTGTAATCTCAGCACTCTGGGAGGCTGAGGCAGGAGAATATCAAGCCTAGCCTGGGCAACTTGGGGACCAGTGAGACTCTGGCTCAAAATAAAAA
Source organism: Heterocephalus glaber (assembly GCF_000247695.1). Next base: position 10,390,910 of record NW_004624805.1, read on the forward strand.
GGGCTGGGGATGTAGATCAGTGTGAAAGCCCTGGGTACAATCCCAAACAACCAAAAAACCCTGGAGTTATGAAAGTGTATTTTATTTTTTCTTATTTATATCTATTAAAGAGAAGAAAAACCACTTTAATGGGCATCTAATGGAAGTTGTCCAACATGTTATCAAGCTGAAGTGAGTATTTACTTAAGCCTATATGGTCTCAGGCTTTCTATAGCAGTCTTTTAATGAAGGTATATCATCTAGCCACCTTTAACTTACATTTCTTCAATTAAGTAGAGACACTGAAAACTGGCAGTTCTATAATATAAAGCAATTCCTCATTTCACCCAGCCAAATGTTAAACCAATTTGCTAAGTGGCTTAAATAACCTCTAGGTCAATGAACTGAGTCATTAGCACCTCTTTTACATGATTGTCTGGTACTGGTTCAACATTTATATAATCTTTGTCATAATACCTTGGATTTTTAAGGACAGAAATTACTGCTGGAGGTTTACAGCAGAGAATATCTGTAAGTAGCAATGTTTTTTCAGTGATAGTTTAATCATACTGTCTGGTACTGAGTGAGTTAAATCCTGAACACCACAACTAATTACTATGTAACGCTAACCTTAGTTGCTGGTTCATTTTGAGACTCTTTAAAATATGAACTGTGTATTTTACCCCTACGCACTCTCTTAATGATTTGTTTTTTTAGACTGAAATCACTTCCAGCCATCAGTTATACTCTTGGTCTCTACATATGCGCTTTTCCAAGCACAAATATTTCTTTTTCCTATTGGTCTGCCAGCCCTGTCAGACCAAATTTCACTTTAAACTAAATGCTATGATACTTAAAACCTCTTGGATTACTTGGGCTGCTAGTGTGATCTATGACCTTCCAAGAATGACAGCTGAACTCTCCAATTTGCTTATACTGCTTGGGGAACCAGAAAGCACATGCCAAAAAGGAAAATGTTTCTGATGTTGAACAGGGAGGAGAGTGCTTCTTGTGGGTGGGGGCAGCAGACTATTAAGTACTGAAAAATACTAATAAGAAATGAAAAGAAACTAAACATGCTGCAAAGCTGAAAACCTCAAACATAATTCTAAAGTTAATGCAATTACTAAAAACTCTTTAGCTGGACTAACTGGTTAAAATATGAATAATGCCTTAGTTCCTATAATTAAAGCACCAACCAGAATCTTAGCCATAATGTACTACTGAAATGAACAAGTTCAAGAAATTGAATGAAACTTAAAATTATAGAAAATTTTTATAAAATGGGCTATCAATTTCCCATCTTTCTCTATAGACAGAAATCTGACATGGACACAATCAAAGAGGTAATATAGCCATCTAACATGCATGCTGTCCCTACTGACATAATACTAACTGGTCTCTCTTAAATGGAAGATTAATGTTAAGTTTCTGTTAAAACTCATGCCTCCAAAGTCCTTAAATAATGTAGTTTGGGAATATTTTTAGTGCAGTTTTGAAACTTTTCAGTTTTACTACTTAAGAGGCAGACAACTGTTTGTCTTAAAAAAAATCTCAAAAGCCTTATCAAATGTAAGATGTTTAATATAAAGTTTCCAATTTATTTCACAATCTATTCATTTGTTACCTTTCTTGGTTATATAACAGAAAAACCAAGCAGTCATGATAGGCAATGACTCTGGCAGCTAAATCAACCTAAGTAATACATTTCCAAAGTTAAGAACAAAAACAGAAATAACAGAAACTACATTTAAATACACTGAAATGCATATTTTAAATTGCTAAGTATGAGAGCTTGAAAATTTGATTCTAAATAAATTTATAATCACAAGTATATATAAAAAAGCACTTTCTTGAATTAGGTATAAAATGAAGATTAAGATTAATGGTGGGAGGTATTTAATTACCTTTCAGTCACTAATTCAGTGATTCCACTAATAAACACAGGATAGATAAATGTTTCAGTTACTGTCCTCCAGAACATTTAGGATCTCAGAATAATATATCAGTGTCACATTTAGCCCTGGAAAAACAGGTGCTGAAGTAATTTACTACTTTATTTCACAAACTTTCTTTGTGTTTAATATATTTAACTGTTACATTATGGATGTGTTAGAAAAAAACCCCAAAGAGAATCCATTTTCTGTTTAAATCTAAGGCTAATTATAGGTATTTCATTGTTCAATCACAGGTTTAATGATGAATTAAGATGTCGCTATATCTTCTTCAAAGAATAGGACTAGCATCCTTTGGGGATATACTGTGTTGATATCAAGAAAATTCTGTGTGGATTACAATATGGAAGTACATAATTCTAGCAACTCTTTTTATGATTTAGACTTTATCACTATATCTTAAAATTATTTTCAAAGAGCACAAGGATACATCATACTATTTTGTCTTTTTTTTGTTTTTCTGCCTTGAATTATGTAGTCCAGGCTGGCTTCGAGCTCATGATCCTCCTGCTTCAGCTTCCCAGTTGCTGAGATTACAGGTGTGTATCACCATGCTTGGCTCTGTTTTTTTTTTTTTTTTAATTACTGATGTACATGGGTATTCTCCCTTAAGGACCAGGAATTAAGTTTATTAAATTCAGCAAAAATAGATTTTTAAGAAGGCATTTATTAGTAACCTCTGAATTTTCTTAAAGTTAGTGCAGGACCTCAAACTTAGCATGTCTGAATGAAATTTCTATCTCTATGGATAAAACCTGCTTCAGTTTATATCTGTAACTTTCTCTTTCATGATTTCCTTATTTGTAAAATAATGGTTATGACTTTTAACATTTCTATGCCTTGAGATTTTATTTCCAAGTCTCTTCCAAGATTAGTACAATCTTACAGTATGTATTTGGTTTTTCTATTATTATGACATGAAAATAATGGAGCCTTACTCAAAATGCTTAGGCAATTCTGGCTCCTGCCATACAAGCTACATAGTTACAAGATATCATACTTGGCATGCTTTTCACACGTGCTTTCTGTTTGCTTTCCCAGGGCTTTTACATAAGCCATAGAGATTTATGACCTCATATAGGCATACTAATTATTGTTGCAGTAAAATAATGTCATGCCCAATCATATCTTTCTTCTACTGTAGCAAGACTGGACTGCTTATATAAATAAGGTTATTCGGTCAATACCTTCAGATTCTATGCCATGAATAATGCAAATGATACAATACTTTTAGAGATAAAACTGGGAGCTTCTCCTTGGCTTTTCACCATATTTTATATTATTCAGTGAGTTTTTAAAAAATAATAAATCAAGGGTAATGTTTTTAGTTATCTCATGCAAATCATCACTTCCCACTTTGCACACATTCCTGTACTCAGGTATACTGCTACTGTTTGTTTCTCTTAGAAAAGTGAAAACATTTGTAGTGGAGTATATTCATTCTGTGATGTTCTTTGTCTTTCAGGTTGTGCCTGTCTGACAATCTGGGACTTATATAAGCAAGATGGGCAATGCTGAAAATTTTTCAGGGTGATGGGAATGCACCACCCATTTTTGAGATTATCTGAATTTTAGGCAGTACATATTATAAAACAGCATACAAATATACCTATATTAGTTGTTTCAAGTGTGCAGGGCAAGGAAAAACGATTCCATTTAAAATAACTCTAATGCCTACCTGCCTATGACAGACAGGACCCCTATTCCCCAGAATTTGGTGGAAAAAAAGGCAAGATGCAACAGTAAGGAATTCTAATAGTATCTTTTCTCCCTACAACATATAGAGAATGAGGTGAATTACAATGTTGTAATATTTGTAAAGACCTTGAAACCGAGATTTAAAAAGAAAACTTTTTGAGCTTTGTATGAATGCACGTATTTATCACCTTAAATATCAGGATGAAATGTGAACATGTATGTGAATATAAATTTTGAAAGACGTAAATTTTTTCTCTTTGGTGGTAGGGATTGATTCTAGGGCCCTGCATGTGCTAAGGATGTGTTCTGCCACTTAACTATATCCTCCAGGCCTTGAAAAGATGTACAGTTTAAGTTACAGTTGCAATTTAAAACTTTATTTGCCCACTTCCTAGAATACTTCTTCCATCCTTTTACATTAGAGGGGCTGTAAATTAGGCATTTGGTTCTGTTCACACAAATCTGTATTCCTTTTTAAGGTTGCTTTGTCTTTTAACTTCTGATAGGCTAGTACGAAAGTGCTTTGTTTTTGGCAGAAAAAACCTGGAAAGGAAATAATTTCTGAAAAAGTGGAATGTATCAACATTCTAGAGACAATCTCTTCTAAAGCTAAAGAAAATAGGTTTAAGTAAATGTGTATATACATGCATATATTTTACATAATTTGAGATAGAATGCTGACTTATGTGGACAAAAGAGAAGATATACAGGAAATCACTGATTACGTTCCTCTTTAGGTATATTCAAGACTAATTATTTAAGATCTTTAAAGAGCATAAAAAGCATTTGCTGACTGTACTTCTGTAATCTGAACTGAGGCCACAGAAATATGTAGCTTTCACTAAAAAAAACAAGAGACATAAAGAGATTTTACATATATACCTATGAAGTTTAGGAAATTATTAAACTTTTAAATTACTACATTTTCTTCTCAAATACAAAGTCAATCTGTCACAGTACCACACTGTCTCTGTAGTAGTCTGAGCTTTGAGAGTTGTGAGACTTAATGATCTGAGCTACTACTGAAAAGACTGTACACTGCCTAGAATTCCTGCAGGTGAATTCTCTAAGATTATAGCCTGCAATTAATCCTTTTAACTCTAGGCTTCTCCTCCATTTTGAAGTAACCACTAGTGGGTTTATTACCTTTTTTAAAGAAAAATAAGAAAACCTAATTCATTTTAACAAATCCTTTGCAATCTGAAACTCTTTCAAATGAAAACTTAAAAAAATTATTCAGTGACTATAATGTCAGTGATAAAAGAGAAGTTCAAAGTCCTCAATGTTTCATTACTTGTTCTATACCTATTATCTTTCTAAAATTAAAAAGTTTTTACTCAGTAAACATTTGCTTATGAGATGGGAGGCACAGAAATCAATGTGTACATCAAATGGGTACTCCTTGATATAATGGCTCTCCCAGGTCTCACAATTATCCAAATTAGATTTTGCAGGAGATTTTTTTTTTTTAAAGACTGGGTCTTGCTCTGCTATGTAGCTCACGATGAGATTGAGCTTGCTATGGACCCCAGGCTGGGCTTGAATTCATGCTCCTTCTACCTATTGATACGTTTTGAATGGCAATATTTCGGTAACAATGGCAACAAGATGCTGTCTGGATTAATCCTTCCAGACAATTCATTGTAATAAGTGGCAACTAAACTATAGTGAATTATCAGTATGTTTGGGTACAACATTTCATTACATAGCCTATATAATTTAGGAAGTTGTATTTAAAAAATAATGTAATCCTTTGCCAAATATTATACTGTTCAGTTTGAAATGTCATAAAATCTGAATCTACTTTTTGAGAAAATTCACCACGTTATCTACTTAGATTGCTAGGGGTTTTTTTGTAAGAAAATACTAGTGATCTGTTTCTGTAACAGAAGTTAATGAATGACAACACTCTAAGTAACTTAATCTTCAAAAAAGAGTGGGGGTTCATTATTTAAGATAACATAGCATTCTTTTCTAAAGATGACTGTTTCCTTTAAAAATTAAAATTAAAAAATGTTTAAGATGTTTACTCTGGATATAAACACACAGGCACATATGCACATATTTTTTTTTAAATTCAAAGTGTGGGAATTCAAAGTATGAGCAGGAACAGATAAAAGACCATTGATGTCCAAATACTGCCACTGTATTTTGTATTAATTCCTTTCCTAAGCCTGACAATATCCATAAATATGTGTTTTTTAAAAAGTTGAGGAATAACAAATAGGCTGTTTGAATGCTTCTCAAAAATTATTTTTTAACCCTGATGATAAGCTTTTCCAAAGGAGAATTCTTACTAATGTCTGTATTCCCAAATCCCATCCAGGTTCTTATCAATTAAAAAAGTCTCAAATGACAAAAAATTGAAGTATTAAAAGCAAATACAAAATACATAACTTTATAGAACATAAAATATATACTCATGGTAAAGTTAATTTCCATCATTATTACATAAACTTTAAAAGTTAAAAGAATCTTTTGGAAATCATAGATAGTAACAGCAATAATAAGATTATCGGCATATATACTATACTTCTGATTTATTTATTGCCATCTATGACTTGGTAACAGGAAAGAAACAAGATCAGGGAAACTTCATTTTAAGTGTGAGGCAGAATTTATTGCTATAGAACTTACATTACTTGACAGTGAAAACTAATATGTTTTTATATTATTTGGATTATAGTACCATTCTCTAGAATTTCTATAGAGATATGACTTTAAAAGTTCTTCACAGAATGAATGCTATTATTTAGGTATGGAGGCATCAATCCTTCAGATATAGCAAAACTGAAAAAAATTTATAGTAAAGCAGCAATGAGATTAAGTATTTAGGGTCAATGAAATTGGATGGACTATTAATGTGACTGTATATACTTGTAACTTGTAATATTGGGACATTAGAAGGAATTTCTTTTGGAAACAGAATAGTTTCTATGATAGATTATGCTTACATTCATATAGATGAGTACTCACTATATTTAATTAGATATTTAGTAGTACAAGTACACTAAGTTCTTTTAAATGGGTCTTAATTATGAAGGTTAGTATCTTCATCTACCTGAAATATAACAATTCAAACAGATTTTCTTACCCATCTAAATTAAATATTTTCCTATATAGCACAACAGGTTCCTACTAACAATTTAAATATTCAAGCATATAATATACAGAATGCATAATACACATATATCTTGGCTATGCATTTAACAAATGCTTTGTATTGGATACTAAAATAGTAGATTAAATATAAATTCAAGAAATCACTGCCAGGGATTTAGCTCAGTGGTTCTGGCGCCTGCCTCGCAAGCACAAGGACCCAAGTTCGATCTCTGGTACCAAAAAAAAAAAAAAAAAAGAAATCACTTAAAAATAGTTCACACCAAAAATAAAAAATATGGAAAATGGAGCAACACATATTTGTGTTTGAATACTGGCTTTGACTTGTATAACTCATTTGTCAAAGAAACATTAAGAGTCACGTGTGTCAGGTACTGTGCATACAACACTGAATATAACTAAAATAGTCAAAGTTCTTGAACTTCTACAAAAGTACATTCTATAAAGGAAAGAGAACAAGTGAACCAAACAATAAAGGACCAGGGTAGATGGAGGAAAAGAAGCCTTTCATAATTTTGTGAGGAAAAAACTCTTGAGGAAATATTTTAGCTGCCATTTACTTAAAAAAGTTTGAAGACTGTTCAAGCTAAGTACAAAGGTAATGAAATGAGAAAGATTTGGCGAGCACGAGAGGCCCAGAATGGATATTCTTGTAGGCAAATGGGACATTTGTAGTAGGTAAGGCTGGAGAAGTAGAGGGGTATCAAATAATGCAGGGCTATGTAGAACATGGTAAGAAATTAGCATTTTATTACAGGAGCATGGGAAGCCACTGAAGGCAAGTGGGAGACATGACTTAACTTACACATCAAAACATCATGCACAGAACAGCTAAGTGCATGGCACACTCCTGTAATCCCAGTGTTCTGGGAGGCTGAGGCAGGAAGATTGCAAGTTCGAGCCCGGCATAGGCAACCTATTGACTTAGAGAGGTCCTGTCCCAGAATAAAGTATCTATCATCTGTCTATGTATGTATGTATGTATGTATGTATGTATCTATCTATCTCTACAGTTCAGTACTGGACCCAGTACTTGGGGCAGGGGTGGTGGAGATCACAATGCTACAGTGAAAAATGCCAACCAAAAAAGCTAAAAAGTATAAATTTACAGGCAGTATTTAAGGACATGGGTCCTACATTAATTCTATAGGAGGTGTAGTTAGGAAACAGGAGGCTGAGGCTGCCCAAATAGGTATGGCTAGCAGAGACGAAGCCTTGAAGCAACCAGTATTTAAAGATGGGAAGAGAAGGAATAGCCAGCATAGAATATTAGTAAGGAATGAAAAAGGTCTTAGGAGAAAAGTCAGGAAAACTGCTTTGAGAGCCAAAAGAAGGGAGTTTCAAAAAGCAGAGCTTTGACAACAGTGTCAAACACAACTGAGCGTTAAAGAAAAGACTGGGCCACTGGATTTGGCCATATAGAGGCCACTGGTGATTCTGACAAGACTGGTGCTGTTGAAGAATGAATGGAAGTCTTTTGAGAAGTTTTGCAAATGAGGAAGTAGGAAATGGGCAGCTGTTTGAATATGATGTGGATCCAAAGAGAGTTTAACTTTAGAAATTCCAAATTGTGTTTATATGCTGACAGGAAAGATGCAGTCGAGTAGAGTAGAATGATGACATGAGAGAGCTCCTTAAGAACTCAGGCAACAGGGATGGGGTCCAGAATAAAAATGTTTTCCTGATTAGAGTTTGAAAAAGATGCTTCTTTGAAATAGAAGGGAAGAAAGAAAGGTGGGTAAAAATGAGTTTATGGATTGGGTGATCAGAAGGTACTCTTGGGGAGACTGATTCTCAAAGTTTCTGTTTTCTTAACAGTGTTTCTCCCCAGCTGTTGTAAAGATTAAATTGAGTATAGAACAAACAGCAATTAGCATACTGCCTGGCACTCACTAAATATATTCTAATAAATTCTATTATTCATGAACATGCATATCTCAGATTATAGACAGATTTGAAACCATCTAGGGAATAACATTTCAAATAATACTATTTAAATAAAGATTAAGTCTGTTTGACATTGACATTTGCATTGCTTCGACTCTTTTTGAGTAATTTCATTTAAAACTCTACTGGACTGTTCATGTCCCAAAAGTATAAACTCTTCAACACTTTCACTTATTTAAAATTTATGTTCTTTTTAAAGGACCACAAAAACAAAAAAATTGTTTACTTGGTACAGAAATTTTCTGTGCACTTTGAAGTTCAGAATTTGGATGAGTTGAAGAGGAAAAAAAGCTACAATACAGCCTGCCAGGCAGTCTAAAATTCTGTTTTAACCTTCGTCTTCTTTTCATGTGTGAAAACATGTTACATGTTTAAGCAGACACAGGCTTATTTGAAAACAATAATTCTAGGAGTACAAACTACAATTTTAAAGTTCAAAATTTCTACGTTATAACTAGTATATTCTAAAAAGGTTTGGAGTTGTGGGTGCTATACCTTAAAATTTCAAACCACTTCTTTTTCTTACCCATCTTTCTTATTGGGGTAACCAATAGTTACCATTTTCCCCAAATCCCTGTTTTATAAGAAAATTTGATTTTACTGTTCCTCAATTTATAAATATTCTAAATTCATAGTATGCGTTGTTATTGCTTTTATGACAGTTATCTAAATCAGTGAATGGCTATTACACTGTGTTGATTTATTTCAACATTTTGATTTTTATAAGAAAATGCTTTATTCTGTGAAATCAGATGGCTGTAACAGTAACTGTGAGTTTCACAGTGAGAAACTAGAAACTGATTTTTTTATATATCTTATTAATTCATACTTGTATAGGTAAATTTGATCCATAAAAGCATACAATAAAATATTTATCTTGGCTGTCACCCAAAAGGACCTTCTGAGGGTAAATTTCTTGACAGAAATAAAAAGTTCCTAAATTCCAATTGTCAACCACAAAATAAGGCAAGAGAAAAGAAAAGACAAAAGGGCAAAGAGAAAAATAAAAGTTATATATATTCATTGAATCAAATAATACTTGAGGTTTCATTATAACAAAGAGTGAAATGGAATTTTTTGTACCTTCACTATAAAGATGCATATGTTAAAGTCTAAAATGATTCTGAAATTCTATTTGATACTGAAAACATTTGTGTAGGGATCCACTGATAAAATGGTGCAGTGGATGTTTAATAATGTCACTGGTACTGTACACGTACCATTATAATGTGGATATCACATTTTTAGTATTGAGGATCACGCCCAGGGCCTTGTGAATGCTTGGAAAGACTACCATGGAGCTACATCCCCAGCCCAAGGCAGAACCTGGGCTTAGTGCATGCTAAACAAGTGCTCTACCGATCAAGCTCCCATCTCCAGTCTAGGTTTTGGGAAATTGTTGAAATTCCCTTTAATACTCTAGTATTTTCTCAATAACCAAATGTGAGAAATAATGTTCTGTCTCATTAAACTCTGTAAGTACAAATTTATGTTGAAATTAAACATAGAACATAGCCAAAGACATAAACTATTTGAGAAAGGCTTGGTCTTTTAAAAGCCTTAAAGTAGAACTAATTTGAATCTTAATGGTTGAATGCATTAAGTCCACCCCCATCCAGGCCCCTCCCCTTGAACACCTACTCCTCCCAGCACGGTCTAAATCTTTCCTTCAAGCTTGGCCTTGCAACCATTTGACTTGATCAAGTAGGTCACTTGAAAAGGAAGAAAGCCCAATAAAACGAATTACAAAGACAACAAGATTAAACTGATTGCACTGTTTTCATACATCTAGCTGAAATTCTGCAAATATGCAGTTGGCTGTGGTTTGGCATTTAACAGCCTGCAATCAGTAAGGAGGAGGAAATTTTATTCTCATTAACTGTTGCAGATTTACTGCAGTGAAAAAGGGCTATGTAACCCGAGATGTGACAGTACAGAAAGATCAAAGCCGAGGACTGGAAACTAAATAAACCCTCTGGCTACTTCCTGCAAGGAAAATTCACTTTGGCAATGTAAAACAGAGCTCAGTTAAAAACTACTCTTAGTTTTATGAGCTGTCATAGCAGCTCAAGTGGTTTGGACCAGCTGAGTTTAGAACATTATATTTCCTTGTTTTTGTCTTAGATACTTCTGTAGGAAGTTTTATAGTGTCCTCCTCCCCTTTAAAAACACAACAACAAAAATCTTTTCTTTTAGTTGAAACTGAGAAGGTAACCACTAAACTTATTAAAGCAGGTAGGTCTTCATTTGCGCATTCCTTTCTCATTTACCATAACATAATATTTTACTCGTAGATTTATTTGACAATATAAATTTAATAATTCATCTACAATCTGTACGATTTCTATTCAAAATAAGTGCAAATCAGTTTACACAACCCATATGGCTTATATCTGAGGAATGAGCTATTTGTAATCACACATCTGGAATGACTAAAGGCAATATGGAGAAAATGGGAATTAATACTACAGTTAACGCATGGGCTCTAAGTTCTAGCTGTTTTTTAAGAACATATTTAAGAAAAACTAGCTTAATATTTTAATAATAAAAATGTAACAATTGTTCATAAATACATAAATCATATCAAAACACCGATGGGCTAGAAAATTAGGAGATATCGCTAGGTTAAAATGACCTCTAATTTTTAATTTTTTGGAGGCATGACAGTGCTTATCAACTATTTGATGAGCATACTTTTGTTATTTTTATTAGAATATGAATAAGCCACGAGAATGACAATTTGTGTTCTTTTCTCTTAAAGAATCTTTTTAGATTTTCTTTTGCATTTCCTAGGCAAAATATATGAGCAATCATCTTTGCCTAAAAACTTTTGATTTTCTCTCCATTTAAATTAACTAATTTTTAATATCCATATAGTCAATAAAAATAGAATTAATATATTTTAAAAATACATGAATTTAGATAATCACTCTTTACTGGTAGGATATAATTTGTACTCATGATTGGGTTAGCTCCCATGTCATTTCTTCTAGCACAAAGCTACACCATAATCAATGTGTCAACATCTTTATAGGATCCAGTCATATTCAGATTGCCTTATTTATAGGCCCAGTTTTGCCTGAATTTCTTCCCCTAAAGGGAAGTTCTAATAAAGTAACAATAAATTTGGTTTTCTTTGGGAGTATCTTTGGATATTATAGACAGCTAATAATGTACACACCTCTAAAAATTGCTCAGATTAACAGATAGAAACTTAATACTAAATTGATGAAGGCAGTTCTGTCATCAACTTCTCTTGCTTCTAAATTTCTAAATGCAAGTAAGTAACTGAAAAATATTTTTCCAAGACAGGACTAGAACTTCTTTAGGATAAAACATCTTCCCAAGTTTCTAGAATGCTCAGCCTTCACTTTTGGCTCATATTTCTGAATTTCAGTAAAGTTTACAGTTTTCAAATGTTGATGTGTGATAATCTAATAAAATCTGGCCTTAAAGGTTATAGACCCAATTCACTAATAAAACCTAATTCAATTCTCCTTGGGAAATGCAAATTATTACTGTACAAGCAGTGCAACTGAATTTCCTTGCCTTTTCAATTCCAGAAAAACGTTGTCTATAAAAAGTCTAAAAGAATAAGACAAATAAGACTGACATATAGTCAGCCATGGATTAATTCATAGGCATAAAACAATGGGATCGTGCAGGCAAATATTTACATTGGTTAATGAGCTGAATAAATGATTTGCATGAGGTATTTACCCTTTTAGACTGAGATAATCCTCATTTCATTCTCATTTTTTATACAACTGGATTTAATCTACAGAAAATTTAGTGGACTAACTACTTAAGAGAACTTAAAGGTAGTGAAGTAATTAAAATTACTTATGTGTTAATAAACAGCAGTGTGCCTCCAAGCAACTCTAAAGTAACAATGTGCAGTAAACTATGTCAAATGTATTTACATAAAATTGGTATGCTATTTAAGGTACTTATCTTACTCTGCATTTTAATAACATTTAATCCAAACTTTCTAAACCATAATACACTGATAGAGAAACATACCTGCTTGTCATCTGGAGCTGGTAAAACTAAGCTTAAAGGCTTCACTTTTTAATTAGCTACCTGGTTTTACATTAGTCCTTTAAAAATTTCCACATTGTTAATATAGAGACAGTGGTTCCCTTTCCACCACTACCACACACACATGTTAATGATTGAATGCAATATATGAAGGTATAAGGGTTAGGTAAATGCAAGTTATTAGTCTCTGTATATTTAGATTTGGACTTTTTAAAACCATTAAACATTTTATTCTTGGATATTTTTAGATGGCTACTGAGATAGTCCATCTTCTTAAAAAATAACTGGCAAAACTACAATGGGAGAGGGCTGGGGATTTAGCTCAGCGGTACCACGCCTACCTCGCAAGCACAGAGTCCTGAGTTCGATCCCCAGAACCAGAAAAAACAAAGACAAAAACTGTAATGGGAGTATTTGGAAAGAAAAACAGACTTCATGTTAAGATTATATAAGAGCAAGAGCTTCATGCTTCTATTTGGACTCATTTGATTTTCTCATCACAACTATTTTGTTACATAGGCATTGCCATTTGTGTTCTATTTTTACCATCCCTCAAATTTAAAAGTCTATTTCATTAGTATTGATGAGGATAAAAAGAACTTAAAATTATTTCTACTGGTTAAAACTAGGTATAGATAGCCCTCATTACAAGGCTTAAAAAGGATATTTGTACAAAATAAAATGTCATTTGCATAAATGAATGTTTTGTAATTTTAAAATAAAAAGGTGCACCGATCTGAATATTTTTAGACTGAATCATATACCCTGCCTAACATGGAGCAATTTTTAAAAGTAAACATGATATTGTCTCGTTACCAAACCCTGCTGTTATAAAGAGGTTCTACTGTATTTTAATCAGTTTAACAAAATTTCAGTTAAATGGAGAGCTCATGCAAATATCCCAACCTAGATCCAGTTAAGAACAAGTACTGGGAACTTAAGCAAATGTGCACACCAAGGACAAGGATAAAAAGTGGATGTATAAAGGTGCCTTGAATAGACAAGGCACTTAAATGTTTTTAAATTTCCACTGTTTAATAATGGGCTTGTTTTAAAGTAAAAATGTTTGCATACTAATAAGTCAACAAATCTGGTACCATAATGTGTTAACACATGCAAATGAAAATAAATGGAACGTCAAATACTCAACCATGCTTTTGAATTATCAGAATTACAGATGTGGCAGTGGTATATATCTAACTTTATTAGATGTGAATGAAACTATCATAAAAGGGAAATTTTAATATGGAGGAAATGAATTAAAAGATCTCTTTGGTCAACCTTTAAAGTGAAGAATGTTGTGTAAAGTGAACATCTTACTATTAAATGTATCTATTTTGATCTTCATGTATAGCATTTACTTGAGCAGTGTAATACAATCTGTGGGTATAATCTTGTGATATAATAGCAAGTGTTGAAAAAATTATTCTACAGATACATATACCCCATTACAACTAAGTTACCTAACTTCTTTTTTTGCAGTGCCAGGGATTGAACTCAGGACCTTCTGCTTGCAAGGCAAGCACAGCACTACTGAGCTAAATCTCTGGCCCAACCTGACTTCTTGATAACAACTTATTTATTCAGTCTTTATTTTTATTTGTAATTCATAAGGATGAAATATTATAAATGAAGTCACTGAGTAAAAATCGACAGTTTAAGGCACTTATTCTACATTATCAAATGCCTTCCACAAAGGATTTACCAACTTAAATTTCCATAACAGCTGTATGAGTACCTCTTTGCTTATAATGTGTATTAGCATTAAAAAATCTTTAGTTGGTGAAGAGGGTACCTGGCTATTTTACTTTGTAACTACTATGTCTGGAAAAATTACTGAAGTCAGGTTTTTTGTTTTTTTTTAAAGCCTTCCTGTAGCTGGGTACAGTGGTATATCACATAATCCTAGCTAGCACCCTGGGAAGCTGTGGGAGGGGATCCCAAGTTTAAGATGAGCCTGTGCAATTTACTGAGAGCCTGTTTCAAAAATAAAAAGGGCTGGGGATGTACCTCAATGATAAGGCCCAGTATCCCCAATATTGCAAAAACAAAACAAAGAAAACCTTCATACTGAATATTCTCCACTGAGAAAAAAATAAAAGAGACATTCAAAAAGCTATGATCATCCGATAGAAATTTAATAACACTAAAGCAATGTTATAGTGATTATCTTTACAACAGTTTATAAGTATTTACCAATTTAGTTCTCATAATGCCAAACAGTCTCAATGTATATCAAAGGAAATGTTTTGGAGAGGTTCTTTTAACTTTTCTTAGAACTTTGCAAGTAATTTCTGCATTGCTGTTACAATAATAAAGGTCACTATCACTTAACCACCATGGGTTGGAAAAAACTGAGAGTTTGGGTTATCAATTAAAAATTGGTAAAAGACTTTTTTTGCTGAGACAAGGTTTCACTACATTACCAAGCTGGTGATTCTCTTCCCTCAGACTGCAGAGTAGCTGAGATTACAGGCATTCAACACTATCACCAACAAAAGATTATTTTTATAATAAATAATTTATTAGTTCCATTCAGTATGATATTTCAAAGCATAAGAAACTCAATGTTTGAAAAAATGAGAATGAAAAGCATATTATATATAATATTTGGTAACTTTAATTCACAAAAAGTTAATACTGAAGTAGGTTAAGAAAGGAAAAAAACCCAGGCTATAGCATACGCAAAAATGAAAGTGTTAGAATCAGATGCTTCAGATAGTGACACATCCAGCTCATCTTTGACCTTAGTGAAATGGTCAGTAAATGACATCACTCTGCCAACCACCAAGAATGTAGGTTCTCTAAAAAATATTTTTCAAAGACCCAAGGAAACCTAAGCAGTCTCTGCAATTTTTTCCAGTTTATGAAAATTGGATTCCTATAAAAGGAAAATGGACCATTTTTACTGCAACAAAAACTGATTTGTAAAAGCTGGAAGCAGTTTAAAAATACTCAACATGAGGTTCTTGTTAGTCTTGAAAAGTAAGAGTTATAATAAAAAAATGGTCCAAAAATATGGTACAGATTCATGGTATATAACAGGAAAAAAAGCTACTCTTGCACCTATTATTTTTAATTAGCTTCAATAGCAAGTTCCATTTTACTTTCTAACACCAGTTCAGATTTGGGGAGGGGAAGATTTACATTTGCCTCTCTGGGATTGGCAACTCCATAGCTAATGCCTTGGAGCCCTAAATGCATTTTGCATTAGCTCTAAATGTCGGGAAATCCTGGCGCCAAGGGGTTCAAACCAATAGTGATGCATGTCTAAGACCCAGGATTCGCTGTCCAACTGCCAGTATCTATTTTATCAAACATTCAGTCTCTCTTGTAAAATGAGATTGATGAGTTTAGCAGTTTTCACTGTTTCCAATTAAACTGCCTTGCTATATTACAAAAATGCAGGCATTCAGATTGAGAAGGGCCTTTGGCTTGGATTTTATGAAAAACACCAATTTGAATTGTTTAAACACTTCTCTTAATCTGGCTTAGTTTCTCAGGTTTGAATGCATTTGTCATTTTAGGAAAAATTTTTTCTGAACAATTAAAAAAATAAAGTTCATTGTCGTTCAAATCAGCAATTTATTCTTTACCTTGCAGGAACTTGGGATTACCTATTTTATATCAATCCACTCACACTGAAATGTTCAAAAAACAGCGAAGTCCAAAAAGCTGTGAGAGCTAGCTGAAGAGCACGCCACTTGGCCCTGTCAAAACCTGCTCCATATTTCATCCCACATACCACTGTCAGTCAAATCATTACAACAATGGTAATGACAGAAATCACCTTTTATACATTAACCATTTATATTCTTTCCCTAGATAACTTAGCCATGCTCATTTATCAAAGACATATGATAAAGAAGCAAGGAAAGAATCTGTAAGTCATCTGGACCTCTTCTCAGATTTAAGGAGGAAAAAAACAAAACCCCAAAGGAAAAAACCCTCTCAATATATTAATACTTTTTCTTTTTAAAGGTATTTAGAGAATCAGTTTTTTCAGTATTTTAAATTCAATTAAGACATTATTTTTTAAGTTATCCTAAATTCTTTATGGTGTCCATAAAATATTATATTCTTAGTGGAGATGAACAGGAATCCAATAACTTGTTTAATATTTCTTGAAAAAATTAAATATTAAAATATCTGAGTAATTTAAAATCTGTTAAAATGAAAAATCTTAACAGTGATTTGAGTCAATGTTATTAACTCATTTTAAATTTACCTATTAGATATCAGAAGCTGAAAGGTAACTGCTAGTTTAAAATTTTATATATGGGACATTAGAGAGTAAAATTATCACAGATATACAAAATATCACATATGTACAAAATATGTGAATAATTATGAAGCAATTCAAAATATTTGTCTTTGCAGAATTAAAAAATATGCCAGCTTCATGGTTTTTTAGTATCAAGGGAGTCCTAACTAGCCAAAAATGACTGAATAAATGAAAAAAAGTAATTAATTCCAGTGTAGATCAATAAAACAAAATCTAGAAAGAGTATGTATCCTTGGCTATATTATATTCTCCATATCTCTGCTAATACAATTGAGAGCCCCTATTAGTTTGATCTTTTAGCTACAAAAACTGGAATAAATTGATTGTAAATTATCCTAGAAATAAAAAAGTAACAGTTACATGAGTTAAATCCCCAAGAATTATAAAAGAGATGAAAGACTTAACTTTGTCAGAGGAACAACTTTTTAAAGGATAATTTTCAAAACAAAATGATTATACTAAGTATATTATGCTTTAGATTGGAAAAATAATCTACTGTTTTATTAACTAATCATTTAAGACAATATTACCATGATGTGTCTTTTATGAAGTAAAGAAGCTATTTAAATATTTTTACCCTTGAAAAGGAACTGAAGGTTCCAAAAAGATTTTCTTAAAGTAATTTAAATAATTATTAACAGAACTGAGAAAATCCTGACGTTTTTGGACCTAATATTTTACTTAGTCACAATTAGTCACTAAATGTACTCCTAAAAACATTTTGATTGTTTTATAAAATGACCATTTTCAAAAGCCCCAAGTGAAAGATTTTCCTGCATTGGGCTTGTAAGATTATTTTGTATATTCAATTTTAGTGAAAATGTTTAGTTTCTTTAAAGTCACATAATTATATAAAAAGTAAAAGCAAGTCTTCACATAAGTAATGCATTAAATTAGTAGCAGTCTACTTTCTTTAGATTGGCAATATCTGCAATAAATAAAAAAATGCTTCATTCATAGTGAAACAAAATGAAAGAATAATTAATTGAAAGAATAATGAAGCAAAATTCTTTGATATATTAGGATCCTATTTCCAAATCATTTCTTCCTTTTTCAATTATGTTTCTGAAAACATTTGTACAGTGGAACTGCCACGTGATATAGTAGTTGTAATGATTAAACAGAGCCTCTATTTAAATAATTATACCTAATATAGCCAGAAGAATCAAAAGTAATCAAAAGCCATATGCTCTCTAGCATGGCTAGCTTTTATTCTTGAGGCAAGGAATTACTTACTATGATAATCTAGTAACTAGAAAACAATTTCTAACTATTTAAAGTTCACTACAGAACACTGAACTATGCATTTCATATAATGCTCCTATGTTTTTCCACTACATTTTTAAGCTTTTGAATCATGATTGTCAAAACTAAGTGGGCTGGATCTGTATCTAACAAATGAAATAGACCAAAAGAAAATATCACTGTGCCTTATAGGTAGTAAGAATTATCATTTTAAGATATTTTGTTTTACATATATAGGTGGATACATATATGTGACTAAAAATGTGTGTGTATACTAGGTTGCAATATGAAAGTTTTTTTTTTTTTTTTTTTTTTTTAGTGCTGAGGATCAATCCCAGGGGCTTGTGTATGCTAAGCAAATGCTCTAGTACTAAGCTACATCTTCAGCCTTGAAAGGTATTTCTTTTAATATGAATTGTGGTCATAAATGCTTAAAGGTCACTATTGAACGTTTCTGTTTCCTCCAAATTAGGAGCACGTTATACTGGAAAGAACACAGGTTTTGGTGATATATACCTGAATTCAAATTTTCACTCTTATGAGTTGGTTACTTAAATATTTTGTGGCTTGAGTGTCTATAACAGTGCAGGTTAAATGAAAAGAAATATATTTGTAAAACTGACTATAATATAATTAATAATCATTATAGCAATTATAATTAAGATTGGATTAAAATGCTTATTTTAAGGGATAAAAGTTGTAACATGTTGACTGCAACCGTATTCATTTAAAAATATATGAATGAATCTCTCAAATAGAAAACAGATTATAATGAAAAATATAATTTTAGAAGCAGAAATACAACAATAATTTAAATAGGCTTAAGAGGAAATAAGATTATTCCTATTCAGAGTACTAGCTTAATGTGAAATTTAAAAATTTTAATAGCCTAAATTAAAAATATTATATGTCTGTGAATGGAATAAAGAGGAAAATATTGTTTATGACTTTTGGCAAGATTAAAAAAAATTTATATAACATCATTAGTAATCAAGTTGTATATCCGCTGTGGGGAACTTTATGATAATTGCAGGACAATCCCAGCCTGTCATATTTTTTTTCCTTAAATATTTTATTTGAATGCCATTTATGATACAAAAATATTCAAGTAAATCAAAGTATCAACTTTGTAAAATAGTGGTATTTAAATAGTTGTAAAATATGTGTCTTGTATTCTCATATTGTATTGGCTTTGGAAAGTACTCAGAAAACAACCTATATTCACTAACTTGGCAAAAGCATTGTCTTTTTCAATGGACAGATCATATTTTCTACACTTGATCTTAGCCAAAAGGCCAAGAAGCAATGACAGTTGATATTTTCCAAAGTGATAAAGATTTTTTAAGATCTGTGATCTCCATTTTTTAGATATAAAAATGTGACTTCACAAATTAATTTAAAAATATGCATGTTGAAAAGACTTGAGCTTTTTCCTTTAATGAAAAAGACAGAGAAATGAGGAGTGAAGAAAATTCTAGCTTTTCAAAAATGAAGCATCATACATAGTTTTTGGAAGACTGTTTACCTGCCAGGAAATGAATGCTGTCCAACTACATCTCCGTTCTGAAGGTGATAGTCATTGAAGAAATCTGGACTCATGGCTCCTTCAGTGGCAATTAATCCATCTAGAAAGAAGGAAAATGGTAACTAGTTAAATGTTTTTGTAGAGAAAAGGAAACTACCTTATCAAGCAAATACAGAAGTAATTCTTGTATAAATAAGAAAAATCTCAACAGTAAGAAAATAGTCTATAAATTTATCTGGAAAGAAAAATGGTGGCATGACATGGTGTTTTCTATGGAAGTATTCTTAGAAGATCATATGGACTAGTTTTGTTCGCAACAATTCTGCACAATAATTCAACATTTATTAAGCATATACTATATGCCAGATAATACCACAACAGAGATGGCAAAGACAGTCTCTTTGAAAAGCTTACAGTATTGTGAAGAAAGAGAAAGGTAAGGAGATGAGTCGAGGTGGGGTGAAAAACAGCATGAATAAAAGTTAAAAAAACATGAATAGCATGGTGTAGATAAAGAGCAATACTTTAGGGCAGTGGTGGTGAACCTTAGGCATGTGTGCAGGCTATTTGCAGCCCTGAAAGCTCTAAAAGGATTACTATTGCTGTTTTAGAGTATATTCCTCATTTTATTCCCAGGGAGCTTCATTCGTTTATCATGATTAGGGAATTGGATATATCAAATAAATGAATTTCTAAATAAGCAGTGCTTAACAAATTAAGTCCTAAATGTTAACGTACACACAAACTAATATTAGAAGCTAGATAACCTATTTTTAGTAGAGTTATGAATAAATTAAAAATAGAAAGGATCTGAGGAAAAAAGATCTATGTGATGATCTAAGAGAGGTCCCATGTATGGAGCAAATACTTTAGTATATGGCTTTTATCATAACTATTTGGATGGCTTTGGGGACTGACTTATTATAATACATGATCTCTGTTTCTTAAGAATAAAATTATTTACACCAAGAGTGGATATATGTACTAAATGAGTGGTGAAGGCAATAAAAGTTGTGGAGAGATTATTGTATTCAATAGGGATTAGAAAAGCCTATTTGGGAAAAAGAGACAGAGCTGTAATTGATTTGGGTCCTGAAAGACTGGTAGAATTCAAACGACAAAATCTGTGAATGGTAAAATGCAGTGAATGGTAAAACTAAGTAATAGAGTGGGCAAAGGAATTCAGTGAGGTCATTTGTATTTCCATAAGATCCTATACACCTTATTTGGTACACATATCCATTTGTGACACTGTTTATTAGTTACTTGGGTTACTGCTTTTGTACTGTTAATGGATTCCTTTGATATTTGTCTTACTGGCTTATTAAATTTAAAATACTTGAGTTTGGGGCTGGGGATTTAGCTCAGTGGTTTTGCTGTCTGCTGCGCAAGCACAAGGACGCAAGTTCGATCCCTGGTACCAAGAAAAAAATACTTGAGTTTGCACTAAAAATGTCAGTGATATTTAGTTGTTTTAATGTCCACTGAAGATTCTGTAAATCAAAAGACCAGCTAAAGAAAAGCTACAAAAAAAAAAGAGAAATCATAGCAGACTGAGCATAAAGAAGCTAAAAAATTTCTCTAAATCAATTCTATATGCATAAAAAATTATGTGAAAGGGTGGCCAAAATCAATATGGCTAAGCTTTAAAACTATCAACAATTTACTCTGTTTAAACTAGAATGAAATAACTGAAGATCAGGGTTTAAGAAACCCACCCCCATTTTGAAGGAAAAAAGCTAAGTAAAACACTAAAATAAAATGTATGCCACACTTTGAAAATGAATGCAAAGATGTTCATTATGCCAGGAAATAAAACATCTGAGCACTCAGGAATATGATGTTTCAGATATACTAATTACAACCAAATGAACAGATACTTATATGAGTTTGTATTTACAAAAAATGATCTAGTAAAGTGAGGCACATTAGAAATTTTATTAAAAACTGATCAAATTATCAAAATTTGATTTTTGATTCAAAGCTCCTATTGTTTTCAAAGGGAACAATGAGTAGCAAAATAATAAGCAGAGAACAGGATTACAAATTGCATTCAAATTAAAAATTCTTGAATTGAAAAATTCAGCCAGAAATTTTATAAACACGAGACAGAACTAATTTAATAGTAAAATAAGAATAATTTAAATATTAGGTAAATAAGAAAGAGTAAATTTATACTTCTGAAGTTCATCTGTAGTAATCATAGGGCACTGCAGCTGATTTTAAATAAACTGTAGCTTCCATAATGCCCTTTACTGCTTGACAAAGGGCAGCACTGACATATTGAGAAATATGTCTTCACTAGAATGAAGTATAAAAATTCCATGAAAGTCTCATCTCAATTTTTCTGGGAATATCTGATTCTCTGCACTGTACAACCAATACTATTTATTTTAGGGAAGTACTAAACAGATCCTATTTTCTTGATTATAAACCCCAGATCAAGCTAGGAGTGTCCTTCTTAAGCTCCTTGCTGTTTCAAAGAGAGCCATGAGGAACCCAAGAATTTCATGAAACATTTAAATGGCCAGAGAGCAAACAGAAAACAGAGATAAAAAATAACAGAGCTCTCTTAAGCTGTACAGTTTCACACACATTTAGGTTATTAAATTATACAGAATTGTTTAGTTATATAATACTATATACACAATGGTTATGTAACAAACCTTTCTGCAAGGCTCCAACTGATATAGTTATAAACAAATGGAGCATATATTAGAAGTGATGATATCAAAGCAAATCTATCAACCTTCAGAATTCTGAAAGCCAGTAAAAACATCTATTTATAAACATTGTAAAACAATAACAGTTGTTATATATGAGGAAACAGTTTCCTCTTATATATTATTACTGTTATATACTGTTACTGAAATAAACTTTCATAAACTATGGTTTTTAAGTGATCTTGAGGCAGAAAGAAACCATTTTAAGCTTCATATTCTAGGAATATTTTCACATATTAAGAATAGGATTCCTCATAATTGATGATGAACAATAAAAAAGTCACTTAGAAATGTGTAGCAGCAACACAGCTTTATAAATTATACTTCTATATGGATAAGAAGTACCAAAGTAAATAGCTTTATTTTCATGTTAACAAAGGAAATTAATCAATGACTACAATCATAATGCTTTCAGACTCTTAAGAAAATAGTACCATGAAGGAAGTGCTAGTTCCATAACATGAACATTCTTCTTAAAAAATAAAATAGCAAAGGAGAAATGCATATATTCTGAATTAATATTTAATTGTTTGAAGCATCAGAGGGTAATTCTAATGACTAGGAAGGTAGGAAATGCCATTTTATTTTAAAATAAATGATAAGACCCAGAGAATCATAGGTCATTTAGTTTAACCTCTGCGGCTGACAAGTGACTCAGGCCCTTTTTATTGGAAGTAGCCTGAAGTTTCAAAGAACCCCCAAAGCTTAAAGAAATGGCTCAAGCATTCAAACTAATATGCACTAATTACAAATTTATCTTATGATTCTAGGCTACAGTGGCACACAATAAAAGAAAAAGGGATCATATTATTTAGATCTCCATGAGACACATTATGACACAAATTCATTTATTCCATGGATTTCACAGAAAATGACAATGTAAAATAATACATAAACTAAAAAAACCCCAGCTGCTATGAGAAAACAATCTGAACTCTATAGGATGAAATTTCTACTGTCAGATATGTATATCATCAGGCTACAGATATTTTTTAGAAAATGCAAGAATATCTAATATTTCACCACTCAAATACTTAATTTTATTTTTCTATCAGTGCTATTTTCTAAATTTGGGTATATAAAAATACACAATTCAGTTTTCTCACAAGAAGTATAACAACACATTTAAAAGTAACTCACAGAAAAATATAATTTTCATTTAGGAGCTTTAAATTAACTTAGAAGTGTGCTAATAACTTTACAAATCTTTGAAATTTTAATTGTATCAAAGAACAAAGTTGAATACTGATATGGTTAATAGTTTTACTCAGTTTTGGAAACTGGTTATTGATTCACGCTGACAGGTAGCTATCAATCTTCAAAGTAAGAAACTTGATTCTAGGAGTATTCTGATTCTTATAAACAAAAAATCCATATCATATATTTTACTTCATGAATACTAAATGTGGAAGAACAGCTGCTTGCCATTACTGAACTAAGAAATTCTGGTTGGCTGAAATTAATGATTTATCCCAGCTGTTTTGAAACACAAATCAGAATTTCATAACTACTGTAAACTTCAGTTAGGAAGAAATGTATTCAATTTTCAAAGTAAAGCATGAACTTTCAGGATTCAAGTACCTATATCAAATATTAAAGTGTAGTATCTATACTTTTCATACAGTTAAGAATTATGAGAAAACATAAATAGCTTTGTTGATCAGATGGGATAATTATTAGTGATTTGATGTAATGATAATTTATATAATCAACCACTGATCAGACAAATTTTTCTGACAAAATGAGATATAATACATGAAAACACTTAGAAAACATACTAAGAGTATCTAACAAATACATGGTAGGAAAAAAATGCTGAGCCATTTCAGATGAAATTTAATGCTTTCTCTTTTTTTGTGGTACTGGGGATCGAACTCAGGGCTTCACATGTGCTATGTAAATACTCTACTACTGAGCTATATTCCCAGCCTTAATGCCCTTTATTTCCAACCTTCCACAGATTTTCATTAGCAATCCCTTTCTTTTTCTTCTCAACCAAGAGACTTCAATTGATAATTAATACAGGCAATAGAACAAAACATGAAAGGCCAGAATATGCAAAATTAATTCTTTAAAAATGGATGTATGGCATAATACAGGCATAACATATGTATACACTAAATTTTACCTTGAAAACATCTGGAGAGTTTAGAAGGAAAAAACTATTGCTGTCAAGTATCTAAATCTTCCCAACAATCACCAAGTAGTTTGGTAGTTTGAAACTAAAGCAAAACTATAGCAAAATTAAACTGTTAAGATTAAATACACAGAAAAACAAACTATAAATCTTGACGATATCGACTGAAATGATACATTCCAGGAAGTAATAAACTAAGAGCAATTCATTTTGCTAGCTATATACTTTTTAATGGAGATCACATTAAAGACTAACTTGGAAAAAATCCTGGTGAATTAACACATGTTTTTAGTGTGTACAGATATTACATTTGAAATTACTAGCAGAAGCCTATTTATACATTAAAAGAAGTGCTTGGAAAGTTTGAGAATGTGCAAGGTTGGCAGGTCAAAATCCCTATTAAGCACAAAGGCAAATTTTTCCTTGGTTATTACCTTACCTGGGCTGTAGAAAAGGTCAGGTCTTTCTAGAATATCTCCTTCATGGATATATGGCTCAATTCGATCATCACCATACAAGTACTGCTCACTCTCATCCATTTGACGACTCTCTACCATCTCCAGCCACTGAGAGTTATGCCAGCAAAATTTTTCCCTCTGAATTTTCTTTGCCCATTCATCATCATATTCCTATTGAAAACAGCCAACTGTTAGTATACAGAATAAGTTTACTTCCTGTGACTTAGGTAGCAACAGTTTCATGAGGAGAGAATTTTGATAGCCTTTATTTGGTTCAGAAGGAATATTAAAAATACCTGTTTAAAATTATACAATAGCCAATTAAAGGAATTAAATATATATTAAGTCAGTCTCTAGATTATCAATCATTAATGGCAATGACAAATGATGGAAGAAGCTAAATTTTTCAAATTCTTACTGAAATATTATCTAAACACTGTCACAATTTAGGTAAATGATCAGATTTGAGCTTCCGGTGAGTTCTTGTGGTTATAACTATTTGTGGCACTAATGACAGGTGGTTAACATGACCTCTTGATAGATTCTTTAGTTTAGATAATGTGAGGGATGGGAAGCATTAGTAAGGCACTACTTTAACTACTGAACTGGTTTACTACAGAAAACAATCTGATTTTGTTTCAACCACAAAATTGTATCTGAGTTATAAATCTATTTCTTTAAGTGTCTATCCTTGTTTTGACCATGAACTCCTGAGAAGCAACTGTGGATTATTCACCAACAAGTGTGTCTGTAACACTCGTCACAGAGAGAAAGTTCTTGGTGAATTTTCTGAAGGACAAATGGGCCAATTATTATAAACTATAGCAGCTCTTTATCTCTTGTCCCATGGATTATAGGAACTTTTTTTAGTTTTTAAAACTTTTATATTGACAGAAACATTAAATTGTGCCCATTTGTGAGGTATTATGTGATATTTTGATATGCGTATGTATTGTATAAATCTTAAAGTTACACATACCTCCTCCAACACCATTTCTTTATGGTGAAACTCCTTTCTCCTAGCTTTCTGAAATATTCCATATCTTACTGTTCTCTGTAATACTTATTGTGGATCAGCACACCAGAATTTACCCCTACCTCTAACTTAGCACCCACTGAACACAACTTTTCCTACAGTTCACCCCCATAATCACCATCCACTCGAATTTCTATGATATAATTTTTGTATCCCACACATGAGTGAGGTTACGCAGCAGTCGTCTGTGCCTGGCTTTTGCCAGATAATTCACAAAAGAGTGATCACTTCTCCTCACAATAGAAAGGATGAACTTTTAAATTATAACCATTAAGGTAAAACATTTAATGCACAAACAAAAAGCAAAATGGTATTTTTGAGGAAGAAACTGAAAACACTTACCTTTTACTTAAATGACGAGTTAGTCACAGGTTACCCAAACTCCAAGAATGTGTCTTAAAATGTCAGAAATCCTATGACTGGTAATGATTTGACTGTGTTTCTCTTGTTTTAAGAATAGTAGCTTGTTTCATTTGGCAAGAGGGAGGCATATAACTAACTTTTCATCTTGGCACAAAAATTAAAAATCTGAATTATCTGAATAAAAAGATACTCAGGGAAAATGACAGAAAAGTGTATGATCAAATAGCTATTATAAATTAAGTTCTAAGCATATGATTTCCTAGTATAAAAACAGGAGCCAAATGTCTAAAGCATATAAAACATGAGGTGTATTCTTCCAATGAGTAAAATTTGTAGCCAGGTATGATTGCACACACCTGCAATTCCAGCTCCTAAGAGGTTGAAGCAGGAGGATGGCAAGTTCAAGCCCAGCCTGGGCAACTCAGCAAGACCTTGCAGTGCAAAGGCCCCAAGTTCAATCCTTAGTACCATTAAAAAAAAAAATTAAAACTTGCCTCTTAGTAATGCCTGTGAAATGCTACAGAGGTAGGTAAAACATAAATTCTTAGAATACATATGTATAACATGTATTTAGCCTAGTAAGTAATGCTCTGTACAAAGGAAAAAAATTCTGTTGAGCTACCATTTTTTTTTCTTTTTTGAGACAGGGTCTCAACTATGAAGTCCAGGATGGCCTTGAACTCACTAGGTAGCTTGCAGGGATCCTCCTGCCTCAGCCTCCCGAATGCTAGGATTACAGGTGTGTGCCACCACATTTGGCTGAGTTACGATCTTATACCATCTTTTAATAGGTTCATATTTAATAACTCATCAAAACAAAACACATATAATGTGGAAATGCGTAATAAAGATTTTTTTTTATTTTACAAATAGCTTGTTTAGTAACTTCAGCTGCCTTCTTTTTTTTTGGTACCAGGGATCGAACTCAGGACCTTGCGTTTGCAAGGCAGGCAGCAGAACCACTGAGCTAAATCGCCGGCCCTATTTCAGCCTTCCTATTACCCTAGAAGCTCACAATAATATTATTATACTTACACATACAAAGTTATAATGAGTTATTATACTTACACATACAAAGATTTTTTTTTTCAGGACAGCCTATTTGACAAAAGTCCAAGCACACAAAGCAAATATAACCCTGAGGAGCCACAGCTAACTGTTGACATGCCCTTGGTAAAACTGGTTTTTCTAAGACACTGAGAGTTGGCACAGAACCTAGCACCATATGTAACAAGACTGCCCTTAAGCATTCCTTTAAAAGGTTCCCTTTATTTTATCAGATTATGATGGAATTATTGTGTAGAATCAGTGTATTTATTTTTTTAAGAACCCCCCCAAATTTCATAATCAAGTAATAAGAGAATAACAATAGTTATTATACCGTGTGTCAGCATCTTCAAAGTAGTTACTCAGAGTATAAGACATTATAAGGCCTAAAAGTATAGTAGCAATGATACAGATTGCACTATCATTTGTCCTTTAAAAACAATTTTAATGATTATTTAAAGTAATTGTGCAGTATAAAACAAAAGATTTAATTTCTGTGCCTGACATAATGATTACCAAGCATTGTTTACAGGATTACAATGAAAACACTAGCTGTTATCTCAACTTTTTGAATGAAAAAGCAAAAGATTTTTCCTCAGGAAATATAAGACAAAATGTTGTTCTATACCAGACTGAGTCATCACTTAGTATACAATTGTGTCTTGCAGAAGATCCAACGATATTCACAGAACCCTACTGTAATGAATACATTGCGATGAATAACAAATAGGGTTTTCCTAAGAGGTGGCCCTGCGGTTTTAATAGGTATGTATGGTTCTTTGTTATGGATCACAGATTAAAATGGCAAAAACTTTTATTGAATAGCATCAAGACTTTAAAAGTTCTTCTTTTAAAAATCTTAAAAAGTTAAAAAAAATCTTAAAAAATTATAACATGACATTTCAAAAATACTGTTTGGATTTTTATAATTATAAATTTATATTTTTATTGTTGAAATGTGAAAATTATAGAAAATATTTATAATATCTTTACCTGGTCAAGTCACCATATATTCCTGCAGTTTTTAAATGATCTTTTAAATTCTAATATTAATTGCTAGCTTAGAAAAAACACACATACACTTTTTGCTTTTTTATTTTGACACAGGTCTATGTAATTCAGGCTGGCCTCGAATGTACAGTGATCCTTCTGCATCAGCCTCCCAAGTGTGAGGTTACAGGTGTGAGCCACGACGCCCAGCCTGAACAATATTTAATAAGACATAGGCACACACCCATGTGCATGCACACACACATACACACAATAATTTAGAGGCTTAAAAATAAACATTATTAAGATACCATACTGGTGCCATAAGAGTTTGTTCTAGTTTGTGGAATATAGCCTGAGAGTTTCACATGTTCACCATATAAAACAATTAGAATGAAAAACACATTAACACAATATTCATTTAAATATTTTTGTTTTACTCCTTGGTAATATTAGAATCAAATTAGGTATCAATGTTTGCTTTATGATGCTGACCACTGATTTTATTTCTGAAAAAGTTTATAATCTTTATTGAAAATAAAAATTTTAGCTTATAGCTGCTGAGATTCTATTTAGCAAGTGCCATACACAATAGGCTAAGCCAGTGGACGTAAGAGTTTTAAACTTTAGAAAAAGTTCAGAAGTATATTTTAGGGACAGATATTAAGTCACTTGATACCCACTCTTACTGTTTTATAAAAGAAAAATTATTAAGACTAAAAATGTGAGAATCTTAAAAATACACTTTCCTAAGATAAACATGGCAATTTTATACTCCATCTCCCATAACTTTTTCTCTTTCCAGGAAAACCAAATAAAAAAGTATTACCATATTTCAACCATTATGGAATTCTTAGGCTAACTTCCATATATACTTTGGGAATCTCTAAGAATACAGTTTAACAGCCATGGCAAGATCATAGTTTCTTTGTATTGCAGAATCTGAATTTACATATATTAATATTATGGAATGGATAGTACAAAGTACACTGAATTAGGAGTTAGGAGATCTGGTTTCCTGTTCTAGCTCTGCTACTAAGTGAAGTAAGCAACTTTATAAAGGTATTTTAATCTCTTTGACTCCAGACTCCTATGAAAAATCTCTGTGAGTAAAAACATATAATTAGTATAACATGTTATTCTATAAGTAAAAAGTTATTTCTTAATAAAGCTGTTGAAATAACTCTCCAAGCTGAAAAATACTGGCAGTATGAGAGGTACTTTAAAAAAGTTAAATAGCAACTCAAAATTAATATTCAGTGTCAAAAACTTTAAAAATTCAACATACCTGAATTAAAATTAATTTCTGCTAACACCCCTCCCCCAATCTCTACTTCTCGAACAACCCCCATCTTCTGCCTTATATCAGGAAATAGATGTGACAATTAAGGCACATCACAGTTCAATCACTGGTAAGATATGTCATCAAAACCTTTGTGGAAATATTCTTGGGATAGGGCTGTTTTTTCCTTCACATTTGAAACACTTTTCACAAGGATTGTACCTTTGTCCTGGCTTTGATTCTTGAATTTATCCTGGTATTTGAAGAAAAACACTTTTGTCTATTTTCTTCTCTTCTCAGCTCTGACATTATGATCTAAGGGCACTCAATTTCCATAAATTCTAAGGTGTCATGAAAGACTTCTGGTTTGATTTTACATGGAGATATGTCATCTTTTTTGAAGTCCTACATCATTTTGCTTACTACTTAACCACTGAGACATTATGAAGTCTTAACCAGCCTATTATCAGTCTGTTCACTATCAGGAAAACTCTGTCACTGGCTTCCGTCACACCTTGTATCTGATTAATGCACCATAGGGTAACAGAGAACTACGTAGATCTGCTTTGTGTTCTAACATCACTGATGGAAAACAGATTTTCCTTTCTTCTTTAATGTGGCAGACACCTAATTGAGACTGTAACATGGTTTATTTAATATAATTTTTCATGCTAAATTAAAGTAGGTCTAGAATAATTCAGCTGCTCATTATGATTAAGGCGATAGCTGCTAAAAAAAGCGTTTTATAACTTGGAAAATATTTCTTCCAGTGATATGTACATCATCGCACACACATAATAATGTTGTTGGTTTTTATGCACATACTATGTTTCTCAACAGAGCAGTCCCAAGTGCTGACCATTAGTCTTGACCATGGCGTATTCTAACCAGACCTCTAGTGCACTTTCCTCCTTGGCAATCTCTGCTTAAAGCACCCAGGAAGCCAACCTGTGCAGTATCATTTCAAACATGCCAAAGCGGTTCCCAAAGTAAAGAGAGAACTAAATAAAATTTATTTAAGTAAAAAAATTTTCTTACTATACTTGGGTTAAGTCCAAGTGTTGTCAATAAAAAAAGTAACATGGATAAGAAACAGGCAAAAAATATACGTATCCATTTGTGTACTATACATATTTTTGTGTAAATTCTAACAAGCTAAAAAATTCTGAATTCTGCCTTTTTTGAACTACAATATATGGCTAACCAAAAAACAAATCTCATTAATCCAATCTGATTCTATGAAATTAAGAAAAATTAAAAATTAAATGTACACCGAGAAATTAAAATTTACCAACCCTACAAAACAGGCAAGAATCAGTTCTACCTGCTCTTGAAAGAAGATGTGAGATATTTCTGTCAACTCATTTGAAAATTCCTGCTCTGTGTCCACGTCCCACCTGCACAACTATTAAAGTGATGGCCATTTACCCAATTTGGCTCAATTCCTACTCATTCCCTAACTTTTGAAGGCCTGAGTTCTAATCCTGATATTAATCCTATAAAATCTCTGCAACTTCTTGTCAGGTGTATGAGTTTTTTTGTTTGTTTTGTTTTTTTGAGACAGGGTCTCAACAATGTAGAACAGGCTGACCTCCAATTTGAGGTAATCCTCTTGTCTTAGCCTCCCGCGTGCTGGGATCACAGGCGTGTACCACCACACCCAGCTGTGAGATGTTTTTTAAAGTGCCCTCCCCTGTTGGCAAGATTAGTAATAAAGCCAGTTTTTCTGCCTCACACAAGTTTTCCTGGAAATCCTTGTGGCAACTCTTAACAATTACTGAAGTGGAAGCTAAATTTAAACATCTTGTTTTATTTCATTTTAATCAGCCTTATTTAAATGTAATTTTTTTCTGTTCTTAAATGATACCACCTTATTTTTCCAAGTTTAAAAGAGTGAGATTTTAATTTAAGGCTATAATAGTCTGCCCATGATCATAATTAAGAGTTAAGAGGAAGAGCTACCATTCAAAATCTCAGTAATACAAACCTGTGTTAGTACCAAATGGCACACTGGCCTGTGCTGGCCAGAAAGAGACATCTGTCTGTTACCAGAGAAAGCAGGTGTATCCCTCTATGAACACTCTATACAGTATGTCATCAGCATGGGCCATTGGTTGATAGTCACTAGCACTATTTGTGGAAGACAAGTTCACATATGGTATCTTAGAGAGTCCTGGTATTTTCTAGTCAAGAGTGAATCTTTCCTATTCAAGAGGTTTTGTGTTGTTGA
This sequence comes from Heterocephalus glaber, assembly GCF_000247695.1. The sequence continues at coordinate 10,422,971 of NW_004624805.1, forward strand.
ATTTTGTATTCCTAGTGTCTATCCTTGTTTTGTCATATAGTATGTGCTTAATAAACATGTCTTCAATTCTTGACAACCCAGAAATGTCAGAGGAGGGATTTTTTTTCTTGTCACTTTGGGAGGAACTTTGAGGTTTTCAAATACTTAACCAAAGCTGAGGAAATATAGTAGAATCAAAGTTGAACTGTGTTACTAGAAGCTCTCTAGATCACATGTTTAGATTATTCTACCCTTCCTTTCATGATTCTCAAGGCTCAAGAGAAAATGCAATGGTTGATTGCCTTGCAGGCTCTCAGAAGACCAAGAACTAAGGTTTCTTTCTCTCTCCCTTGGTTCTCCGTTCCTCTCTATACTCACAGCTCTGCATCCCCAAGCTTTAAGAAACCTAGTCACAGAGGCAATGACTCATTGATGAGGCAAGAGACTGCAGCATGTAGTACAAGTAATATAATTCTCCCTGGTACACAGAACACTACCATCACACATCTGTTTCAATTCATCAGTTCAGGGCTTGGGCACAACTACATTAAACAAATCATCACTACTGCAATATTTACATAATTTTGAGGACAAGTCCTCTACTGAAGGAGGCATATTTCCCTAAGGTTTACAGGCATCTAATTTTTCTAAGCTTTATTCCACACTGTCTTGAGTGCCAAAGAAATTTGTTTCCTTAAAGATAAATGGCTTTGAGCCACAAACATTCCCATTCTTACTACAGATTTTGGATTTTTAATACAACATAGATATGCTGAGAACACCAGAAAATAGACCTAGCAGTGTCTTAAGAGATCATCTACCATTAACTCCTATCCTAGGAAAGTTTCTTTTTTGTGGCGCTGTCATATATGCTACCAATACCCTCCCACTAAACTGTACTCCCAATCTCTAGGCAAGTTTCTAAAACTATTTTCAAAGTTTGTTACTTAGCCATTACTAAGTGCTACCTAGATAGAGATTTTGCATCCTCCCTTGATAGTACTTTTCTAGCGTTTCACCATCTTTGCTGTGTCTAATCAATTTTTTTCTTGCTTCAAAATACATAAATTTTATCATTTTATTCTGGGAAAAAGACCTGGAGCAAGCCGAGGATCCTCATTTGTGATCAGTAATACAGCCTGGATGCAAAGAATAAAATACTGGCAGCTAATTCCCAAGTGTAGCTGAGAGCTGTCTGTGTAGGATGCATCAAAATAGCTTATTGCTAAAATTTTCCCAAATAAGGATGCTCAGCAAGCTAAGAGTGTAGCTTTGGTATGAGATTAATTTACAAATTGAGTCCAAATCCAAGTAAGTCACACAGATTCAAAACATGGATCATTTAACAAATAAGATAATTCCATAGTAGAATATTTACTATTTAAAGGTTCTGATCAGGGTCTTTTAGTTAATTGTCCCATTCAGTTAACTGCTCTGACATGAAGTTTACAAATGCCAAATTCAGCCATTTTGTAAGAAAACTTCAAAAATGAACTATAAATAGTAATATATCTGGCCAAAATACATACTCCAAAAAACTTCTCACAGTTGAATTCCAAACAGTGAACCGATTATCTTCCCATGCCACTTAAATATGAAAATGAAAAGAAAATCATATACATGTTTAAGTGTCTGAAGGGAGGGAAACCTTGGTCCAGATATTTAATCTACATGTAAGTCCTCAGTTTAGAGTCTGAGTTTTGATTTAACTTAAAAACAACTGAGCTATCATTATGTCCATGGTAGATGGATCAAATAAACTTTTTCTAATCTTTACATTAAGTCTCTAGTCTTATTTATTTATTTATTTATTTATTTATTTATTTATTGCACTACTGGGGATCGAAGGATCTTAGGACATTGCACTTGAGAAGCAGGCGCAGCGCCACTGAACTAAATCCTCAGCCCAAGTCTCTAGTCTCATAAACTGTCCCTTCACAAAGTTAAATGACCTAGCTGAGATTATTAATGTGGTAAGAGAATCAGAGTTAGTTTTATGTAGATATAATACCCTATTAATACAAGTTACTACTTCATTTATATCACCAATTTCATTTTGCTTATTCTTTTCAAGTCCTTGTATTACCAAGGCTTTTTATGAAAATAATGTAACATATGCAGTATGATGGTAAAATACAGTGAATACTTAGATGAAAAAAATTATTACAGTAAAACACACATTGCCCTTGAAATAGCCTTGCTTTGAAAACTTATCCCATTGTTCTTGCCACTTTTTGAAGCCATTCTGAAAGTTCTGTTCTGTGAGTGTCTTTAGTTGCACTGTCCTGGCTGCCTCAATGTCCTGAATGGATTCCAGACATTTACTTTCCACAGTCACTTTGATTTTGGGGAAGAGTCAGAAGTTGCAACATGCCAGATCTGGTGAATAAGGTGAATGAGGACACACAGTAATGTTTTCACAAGCCTGCCTTTCTATAGAATGGCACTCAGGAGGAACATTCGATATATTTTTTAACATTCCTTGTAAAGACTTAAGAGGACTTCCAGAACTGCTTCAGAAAGTGGCAAGAATGATGGGATAAGTGTGTTTGAAGCAAAAAGGAATTCTGAGGGGGATTAACGGAAACGTGTCTTTTGCTGTCATAAAATTTTAAAAATTTACATATTAATTATATTTTAATCAACCCATGTAATTTTGTGATTTTATGTTAATGCTGGCTAGGATTTATAATTTTCATCAAGGAGAGTAGGATAACAAAGTAGGAAAAACCTGAAAATACTCACTGGATTTAGGAAAATAAAAGTCAAAGTTAATTTAGTAAGCACCACTTTAATGCAGCAGTGGAAGCAGAAGGCAGAATTAGCATAGGTTGAAAGTCTGACAGGGCAAGTGGGGAAATGAAATAAAATAGATTAGTTTTTAAAAACTTTGGTTCTAGAGAGGAGAGCGAAGACAGTAGTCAGAAGAGAAAGGAGACACAGGATAGGAACGACTCCAAGTTAAGATAAGACTTAAGCCCACAGTTTAGAAGTCTCTAGAATAAGTATATTTTTATTCTATAATATTCATATTTTATACTAATTTTTAAATATTAAGGTTGAACTGGAACTACCATTATCTTACATAAAACTAAACACATTATCTTCTATCCATGTTTCTAAATAGGAGGTGAATGAACAGCATGCTAAAGGAAATGCATAACAAAATGACAACTCTCTTCCCTCAATGTTTAAAGTAAGAAAAACACATATGTGCAACTTTGTCTCTTATCAAAAATACTTTATATACAATGACATAGTGATCTATTAGAAAACAGTATATGAACCATGAAACTGTTCAATAGGAGTATTAAATGTTCTATATTCATAAACACTGTGACCTGAGGCCTACAAGTATAAAATATCTTGGTAGAACAAATAATATATAATTTCTTTGACTTAGAGATCAAAGTTAATATCAAGTACTCATTTACTTATAAACTAGGAATGAGGTAGTAAAATCAAAAAGGCAAAAGTAAAATGTGGGAAATTGAAAAGAAAGGGTCTGATAGTGATGATTCAGTTTCATAATGAAATCACTAGCAGAAGACCAACTTAGTGTATTTCCAGTAAAGTTAACTGATTTTTAAAAACGTCATTCTGATTTGTGCAAAAAGCTCAAGTTAAAAATTTAAGTTCTGAGTAGGCTTTAATCAAGAAACTTTCTAAACGGTAAGACAAAATCCAGTTCAAAGAAGGTAGCAGGCAAGTTGTATATGCCATAGGTAAAAATAATCCTCAAAATAATTCAGAATCTGGCACATTCCTGGTATAAGACCCAAGTCCCGGAAGGAGATGATGGGGCAGCACAGAAAAGTCTGTAGGGTCAGCAAGTTCCTAGCCCAAGACTTAGATCCACTCTCTGGTCATATCCCTCTAATTATGGGTACTTTAAAAACCTCTAGGTCATGAATAAGTAATTTTTGTATTTTCCATCATTCCAAAGAAACAAGTCTATGTGTGTAACAAAAATTATCAAATAACTGAAAAGGTAGTTGGTAAAATGTGATTAAAAAATTTAGCTGAATGTGATGGTGCACACCTATATTATAATCCTAACACCAGGAAGCTGAGGCAGGAGGACAAGTTTGAGCCAGCCTGCACACATAGCGAAACCCTGCCTCAAAAGACACATGAGTGCACGCACACACACACACACTTAATGGTCAAGCTGCAAAGCTGATTGTATGAGTTTTGATGGAAATTACCATCAAACATCCTGCTCTGATATAATAATTTTTCTCAAAAAGAAGTATTTCCAGGACGACATGTGTATCAGACTTAAACTGGGTATGTAAAGAACTTCTTTAAGGAAGCCTAATATTAATAGTTGAAAGCCAAAAGACAATGTTTTAAAGGAAATTTAGTGTCATAGCAATGTCTAAACCTTATCAAGTTGCAAAGTTTTGTTATCACTGAATACAGAGTTCAAGTTAGGTTTTCAGTGTCTTTTCCACCCCAAAAGAACAGAAAGTGTAGAAAGAATAATTACTTACAGCAATAATATCCAGTGTATTATCACAGACCTTTCGGATTTCATTATTTTTATCATGCATCAGATCTATGAGATATGCTGGAGCTTCTGAAAACAAATAGTTAAAGATACAAACTGCATTTGAGATTGTAACTCTTCAATCATATTAGAAAATCCCACATTTTTAAAAATGCTAAATGGAAATTTAAAATAAAATCATTAGTACAAGCTGAGCAGAGAAATTTAGTGTTTGATTTATTAAAATAAGGATAGTGGGGACATAAGAGAAAAGTCTAGATAAACATTGGAAATGGGTAAAGAAAACAAAGCCATCAAATCTCAAAGTAGTATAAAGACATAGCTGAAGAAAACTGAAGAGGGAGCTCTAGAACTGTATATTTAAACACTTGTTCTATCCTGCCTTCCTAAAGTCCAAGGAAGCTTCTTTCACACAAAAAAGAACAATAGAAAAGAATAGCAGTCAAAATCCCATGTTTAGCATAAGGAAAAACAAAACAAAAAGCCCTATAATACATTTTTACGTAAGATGAAACAGCATTTTAAAAGAGAAAAGAAATGAAGAAAGTCATAAAGCAGTGATGGCAAACCTGTAGAGCTTTCAATGATAACAAATAGCCTGCTGCAGCGTGTGTGCCATAAGTTTGCCACCACTGTCATAGAATATATATGAATGAATAACATACATCAGGAAACTCAGATATAAAATAATTCAGGAAAGGACAAAAAACATTGCAGATGTTAAAGGCGGAATATATCACTCCAGAAAAATAGCTTAAGGTCAGTTATTCAGAACAATGTAGATTAAGCAAAATAATTTAGACTATTCATATGGGTAATGAAGGATTTTATGCAATGGAGTTCAAAGTAGATTTTTAAAAATATATACCATAAACCACCACAACTAAAAAGAAATATCAAACCAAACACCACTTCTACTGCTATGTACCCATGTCTTTATGACACTGATCACACTGGATTATAGTCTTACATTTCCTATTTACTTGCCTATCTCTTCAACTAGATTTCAGAGTTCTGAGGAGAAAGACTTGACTATTATATACATCAGTACCTGTTCATTAAATGGTCAAAACCTCATAAATGCGGACAGAATGATTACTTACATATAGAGATAGCAGACACTAAAATCTCAGCTTAAGGGAATCTGTGCATGATACTGTTATTATTCACAATGAATATAGAAGACAGAACTGTTCTGTTTTTTAGAGGATGATACTGACTACAGTGCCCTTTGCATGTAGTAATGATAAACTACCACTTACTGAGTCTTTCTGGGTGTTTAGAACTGTAGCACTTTAAACCCACTAGTATTTTAATAAACCTACAAAGTAGAAGGTCTTATTTAGTATTATAGTCATTTTATAGATTTAAGAATGGTATACAGGTGGTTATGCAGCTTATTTGAGGTCCTTGCAGGTAAGTGGCAAAAGGTAACTTAAAATTAGAGTCATTTTGGGGCCAGGGATTTAGCTCAGTGGCGCTGTACCTGCCTTGCAAGTGCAAGGTCCTAAGTTTGATCCCTGGTACAAAAAAAAAAAAAGAATATTAGTCGTTAGAGTTTGAGGATACAGCTCAGTGGTAGATTACTTGCCTAACATGCAACACCCCCAAAACAAAAAAATTAGGAGTGTTTAATTATAATGCACTTATTGTACATTATGCTACACCTCTTGATGTGGAAGGCATCTAGGGAGCAGTTAGCAACAAATGTCTGAGGCTCAAGAAATTTTGCGGATATTAAATACAGTTCATAGCCGAAGTCATGAACAGAAATGCTTTCCAATGTAGAATCAGTAAGATTAGAAGAGGATCAAAGACAGCCCTCAAAATCTCTGACATTTAAGTTATGTTAACAGAGATGGAAATTTTGATACGTTTAAGTTTCTTAGAACTTAAAATCTGACAAGTTAAATTCGCTTATATGTAATATATGCTTGATGTATATAGTGATAATTTTATACAGTATTTTTAGTGCACCTCTGTTTTCACTGTGACCTGTTAGATGAGGTGGTATTCTCCACTTGTGGCATCATGTTGGCATCTAAAATGTTTTAGCTTTTGGAGAATTTTCGATTTCAGATTTTTGGGTTAGGGAGGCTCAATCTGTACTAATTTAGGGTAAATATCTTCTTTGGAAAAGAGGTACTCTTGTAAATTTATTTCAAAGTGTAGTGTTTTCTATAGATTTGAACATTTCTAAGAAAAACCACCAAAGATGCCTATCTTCTGAATATGTGAAATGTCATTATCTATTGTAAACAGTGAAAGGATACGTGTTTCCTTGATTATGACATCTCTCGTGGCTTGGTGGAAAACCATCTGGTAGAAGACATAAATTATCTGACACACAAATTCATCATCTTCTTGTTGAGCTGAAAGAAAACAAAAACTTTACATGAAAGAATGCTATATGTATATACCCATCAAAAAACACAGAGAATAAAAAACACTAAAAGTAACAAGGAGACAGGATAACTATTTTAAATTATAATACATGAGTGACACATCATTTATGCCTAGCTGTTTCTTCTAAATTACATGGCAATGACCCATGAGGAAATTTCATAATAATATATTTTCAGAAAATTTGACTGGACTTGAGTTAAATTACTTTGAAAAACAAAAAAAATGTAGATTTTGAAAAAGAGAAATTAAATCATCTCTGAGATTATACCAGGCTACTTGAGATAGTCCATCTCAAAAGATCAGGTAATACCTAGAAGAAATGAAGGATGAGAAGTTTAAGAGATCTGTGAGTCCTAAGACTGTGACCTTCACTATCTTTTGTCAATCAATACATGTGAAAACTGACCGAATGAAATTCTATGCTCCTATTGTGAAATGAATGGCAACACTTACTAGCACGTGTTAAAAAGCCACTCTGTTCTCCTGCATGGTGGCCCACCCTCATGCTGTAGGGTGTGCTCCTTTTCCTACTTTTGCTTGGTCCAAACTTGCACTGCAGAGTCTGTTTCTTTTCCTACCTTTAATAAAACTTTGCTATTAAAAAAAGCTCACATCTTCTAAGATTTTGATAGAAATTAACTATTATAAAAAGGCATTTCCTTTTGTTGAATAATGTTCACAAAATTAAACTTTACATATTGTCATGAAATAAGTAGTTTCACTCTATAATGTAAAAAGAAATGCAATATAATTATAAAAACTAATTAGTAAATGCTTAATATACAAAGAATAATTTAGCAGAACAGCTGATATCTACTAACATGTAAGGGTTGAACATAACTACAGAAATTTAATTTTAGGTCTGCGTTATGAAATTTTTTGTTTTTCAGTACTGGGATTGAACTCAAGACTTTGCACTTGTGAGGCAGGCGCGGTGCCACTGAGCCAAATCCCTGGCCCTGAAATTTGATTTACTATATTGTAGTTTGCCTGCAAATTCTAGGCAAAAGTTTGATGACATGTTAAGATATAAATAGCTGTGTGGAATAGATCCTGGGCCCCTTAAAGGTCAATCTGTCCCAAATGATCTCTCCTAGTAACTTCTGACAACCAGTTGGGCTAAAAATCTTACTATTACTCTCTTATATTCAATACTCTCTCACTCATGTAATTCTAATTATTTTTCAGTATTAAAAATCATGTATTTCTAAAAAGCAGTATTATATAGCCTCTGTATGTGGTCATCTCACATCAGAGAACATCAAAACATAGTAAAATATTCTGGCTGTTAGTTCATTTTACACATAGCTCTCTCAATTAAATCACGGTGGGCCAGCAATTCTGAGATTCATGTTATTTTGCTTCAACTTTCTCCAACTGTCCATGAAATCTTCATTCTTCTGTCAACATTTTATTCAACTAGCTACTGTCTCTTTTATTTCTAATACTATACTATAAACAGCAATGAAAATGAAGACACTTCTATATACAATATACTGTAGATGGATTTCATAAATATAATGTGGGACAAATTCTATTTGTCTAGATTCTATTCTACTTGCATAAAGTTCAAACCCAAGCAAAACTAATATATCAGTAATAAAAAGAGAGAAACCACTTTGGAGGAGATAGTAATGACTGGGAGGAGGGAAGATGTACTTCTAGGGTACTGTTAACATTTTATTTCCCTATGTATCTAATGTAACATGGGTGCGCTCACTTTGAAAATTCATTGAAGTCTTTATACATTTTGTAATTTTCTTTATATATGTTATACTTAAAAATGTCTATTAAAATTATATAAAATAAATATATATTATGCCTTTTATAGGAAAGACTGAGACTTAGGAAGAACTGTGTGTATTCTTTAGGTATATCATTAGCATTTAAATTTTTATATTGTTAAATACTTTTAATGTGTAAGATGCTAGGGAATTTGGCCCTCATAAAATATTTGCTTCTGATAAATTTTGTATGCAGTATGGAGTACGGTGAGCCCTGGCCCCTAAGTGTGATACAAATGTATTGGGCAGATGCTAGGCCTGCACTGTCCAATACTGTAGCCATAAGCCACTGCAGCTAATTTAAGTTAAATTAAAAACTCAGGTTTTCAGTCTGACAGTCACATTTCAAGTGTTCAGAAATTACATGTGTTGGTCAGCACAAATACAGAACATTTTGATCATTGCAGGAAGTCCAGTGGAATCAGCTTCCAAATGAACTTTCCTATTAGATTCAAAGTATAAAAAGTAAGGGTTGTGCAAGAGAAGAAATCCAACTTAAGCCGACAGAAAGAAGAAATGATAGAATATCATTTAAGGCTGGCAAGATGAGAGTAGTATCTGTAAACTGGTGCCAATTTGCTTTAAAGCAACATTCTTAACTATGCAACCTAAAGCTCTTTGATATCACTCCATCTAATCCTAGCTAGCAGTATATTTAATTCATTTTTCTTAACTGCATAATTTAAATTGCTGTGATTAATTTAACAGTTAAATACTATTTCATGCTGCAAACTCTTTTATACTTAAAAATTTTAACTAATAATGTATTTAGACATTAACATGAAAAAAAATTACGATCATTACCGTTTAGCAATTCAATAAGGGCAGGGATTATTCCAGATTTAGCTAACAATGCTGCACAAGAGTCATCCATAGATACAGTTCCAATCATTATAACCACTTCTAAAACAAGGTCATCTTCAGCAGCACCTAGAAAAGTGAAATCATAGAAAAATTTCATTGAAATGTTCTGACCCAAATCCATTTATATTATCAAAACTCCAATACACAGCAAAGATATTGAAAGCTATTACATCAGTTCCAATGAATCTTTGACATGCTTGTAAATTTGTCCTTTTCTGAAATTTTCCATTATTTGCAGATGACAGTTGTGGCAGTAGAAAGGTGGAAACACATCTTTGAAAATACAACTGAGGGCGGGGGATTTAGTTCAGTGGTTCCGCCACCTGCCTTGCAAGCGCAAGGTCCTGAGTTCGATCCCCGATACCAAAAAAAAAAAAAAAAACAACTGAATGATAATGTAGACAGAAAATAAAAGACTTATTTAAAAGCTTTGTGTGTGTGAATATATATGGTGGAGGGGGGTATTTTGGTAATTTGTAAAAAACAGGGTTAAAAAGACTAAAACATCAGGAAAGGTATTAGTAGTAAAAAGAGAACATACATCTAAGAATGCACCTAGTGACTACCATTTTGGGAGAGGAGAGCTGCGGGAAGAATTTGCTTTGCCTGGTTTAACAGTAGTCACAAAACTGCTATAGTAGCCTTACCTACAAGAGAAAGGAATAATGCAGTGATTATGCAGAAGTAAGGTGCTTAGCACGGACCTGGTTTCAGTTTATCCTTGAGGTATGGAACCATCTTGTACTCTTTAAGAACCAGTTCCCAGTCCAAGTCTGGAATGGTCAAATTTGCCAGAGTTCCCAAACACTCGATCACAAACTCTTCCTCTTCATCATTAGAGATCTGGGCTGCAAGATCCCCAACATAATCCTGATAAAACACAATTTTAGTACAAAGTTAAAATATTAAGAGACGAACTAACCTAATAATGTGAGTGATACGAAGAAAAATAAATATCAAGGATGATTTTCTTGTTTTATTAATCTTGCACTAAGTTGCTTAGGGAGCCTATGGTAAGCTAGTTTAAGGCAAGAAGACCACAGTGGATATGGAGGGTTAGGGACAGAGATCACAAAATAAAAACAGTATCAAAAGGTAGACTGAGATTTCTAAGAGCTAACTTTACATAGAAATTTCTAACAGGGAGCCAATTTGGGTCATGAATAAATATTTGATGAGAGTTTGGTAAGAGTTATATACCCAGTTATAACACTAATTCATAGTACATTTTAATAGCCAAAAAACAAGCTTACAATAAACAGATTTTTAGTTGGTCCATCATGCTGGGAAATGTTTCTAATCATTTTCATTAGTAATGGATCCTTGAACTTCAGAGCTCGTTTCATGAGCATCTTTAGCCCATTTCCTAGAAGAGAAAAGGAAAATTTCTCCAATAAAACTAAGGTTACTTCAAGTTTCATGGTTTTATGAGTCATTATAAAACATTCATGTCCAGTAAAATGCACAGCCTTAAGTGTACAATTCGATTAACTTGATGCCTATATCTGCACATATCAACATGTAGAATATCTACATTCACTATAGAAAGTGCCCCCAGTCAATCCTACTTCTCAGACACAATCATTTTTTTTTCTTCTTCTTCTTGTTCTCCTACTGTTTCCTCTCTTCAAATACAGGTCAGTTCTGTGTGATCTAGAGCTTCATATTAATAGACTCAAACACTATGTGCTTTGATGTGTCTACATTATGCACCACAAATTTTTTAAAAATACTTTTAACTCTGAAAAACTGGACTTCTAGAAATATATAACTGGAAATGCTTAAAGATGCAGCGAAGGAATAATTAGTGCAACACTGTAACAAAGAAATGGCAAACTAACCTGTGTGATTTTATTTTACTTAGTATTATGGTCTCATGGTACATGCATTTTTCTACAAATAACTCAAATTTATCCTTCTTTATGGCTGAGTGGTATTCCAGCATGTGTGTATGACATTTTCTTTACTCATTCTTCTGTTAGGCATGTATTTTGCTTCCAAGATTTTGCTAGTATGAGTTGTGCTGCTATAAACATGAGTATGCTATAAACATTACTGTAATAGTTCCTATAATATGTCTTTTTTAGGTATTTATTTTTAAGTTTTTATTGGTACATGTTTCCCATATATAATGAATAAATTCATCTTAGGAAGTTGGTACATGTACATACCACATCTTTACTACTTTTTACTATTCTCTTCTCCTCCTCCTCTCTTCTTCCTAGATCTCGTTTCCATCTGCAAAAGGTCTACGTCTGTTTCCTATCATCTAATTTTTATTTTGCTCTTTATTTATCTTTTGGATTTCTCATATAAGAGAAGTCATGTGATATTTAACTTTCTGTGTCTGATTTATTTATTAGCATTATAGTCTCAAGGTGTATAGTAATTATGACTTTAACTCTTTCAGGAAGATACCAGAAGAGGTATAGCTGGGTCAAATGGAATTTCTATTCTTAGCTTTTTGAGGAATCTCCATACTGATTGCTATAGTGGCTGTACTAGTTTCCATTCCCACCAGCACTGCAGAAGGGTTCCTTTTCCCCTACAGCTTCACCAGTATTTACTGGTTTTTGAGTTACTGATGATAGCCATTCTTTATGGAAGATAGAATCTCAGTGTTGCTCTGACTTGCATTTCTCTAACGCCAAAGATGCTGAACTTTTTCTCATATGCTTATTGATCATTTTTGCTGCTGCTTTTGAGAAGCGTCTGTTTGTTTTAACTGCCCATATTTCACTGTTCTTTTATTTTGGGGATCTCAGTTTTTGAGTTCTTCATATAATGCAGATATCAGTCCTTTGTCCAAGGAGCAGCTGGGATTTTTTTCACCTATTCTTCACTCTGTTATTTGTTTCCTTTGCTGTGTAGAGCTTTTTCATTTGATATAATATCATTTGTTGATTGTCAGTTATTTTTTGTGCAACTAGGGTTCTGTTCAGAAAATCCTTGCTCGCACCCTTGTCTTTAAGAGTTTTACCTATTTTATGAGCTAGTAGATTCAGTGCTTCTGTTTTCATATCTAGGTCACTGATCCATTTTGATTTGATTTTAGTACAGGGTAAGTGATACGGGTCAAGATTCATCCTCTGGAAGGGGCTTCCGGGCCACCATCCCTCCCGCCGCTCCTGGCCCAGAGGTAGGGGCTTCTGAGCTGCCGTCCTACTGCTCCTGGTCCAGAGGAAGGGGCTTCCTGGCCACCATCCCTCCTGCTGCCCCCAGCCCAGAGGAAAGGGCTTTTGGGCCACCTTCTGTCCCGCCGCTCCCAGCCCAGAGGAAGGGGCTTCCGGGCCACTATCCCTACCGCCGCTCCTGGCCCCTGTCCCACCTTTCCCAGCTCAGAGGAGGTGATCCTCATGGGCGCCAACAGCAACCCCCCGACCCCCAGTCGAAATGAGAAAACACTTAAATAAGTCTCAAAACCAGACTTCCAGATCACCTACAGCAACCCCAAAGGGAAAT
>NW_004624805.1:10441083-10493464 GCF_000247695.1 Heterocephalus glaber
AGGGGAAAGGAAAGAAGGGAAAGGAAAAATGCTGAGAAATGGAAAAAATGGAAATAAAGTCTTTGTGTAAATAGGGAAGGGTGGAGGGGGTGAAGGGCTAGGAATGGGGAAAAAATAAGAACCAAGATGCATTATGTAAAGGTACAATTCCCAATGAGAAATGTAATTGTGATGTATAACTAAAATGTACCAATAAAAGAATTTGACAAATGAAAAAAAAAGATTCATCCTCTCCATGTGGATGACCAGCTTTCCTAGAACCATTTGTTGGTATGAAAAAAAAAAAAAGACTATCTTTTCTTTAATGAATGTTTTTGGTCCCTTTGTCAAAGAAGAGATTGTTGAATGTGTCTAGGGTTATTTCTATATCCTCTAATCTGTTCCATTACTCTTCATGTCTGTTTTTGTGCCAATACCATGATAAGATAATTGTAAGATAACTTGAAATCTGGCATTGTGACACTTCCTACTTTGCTTTTGTTGCTCAGGATCGCTTTTGCTATTTTGGGTCTATTTATATTGCTTTTGCTATTTTGGGTCTCTTCTGGTTCCATATAAATCTATACATTTTTGGAAATACAGTCATTTTGATGTTTACTGGTTCTGCCTATCCAGGAACAGCAGATGTCTTTCCATTTCATAATGTCCTCTTCAGTTTCTTTTTAAAGAGTACAATAATTTTCATTATAGAGGTCTTTCATTTTCTTGGTCAGGTTATTTCTTAGGTTTTTTTTTTGAAGTTACCATTAATAGGATTATTTTCTGGATATCTTTCTTGGTAGATTCATTGTTGGTGTACAGGAATACTTCTGATTTTTATGTATTGATTTTGTAATCCTCATACCTTGCTGCATTTATTCTTTAGTTCTAAGAGTCTTCTGATGGAGGTTTTTGAGTCTTGTATGTAAAGGACCATGTCATCTGCAAATAAGGACAGTTTGAGTTCTTCCTTTCCTACTCAAATCATTTTCTTTCTCCTGCCTGACTGCTCTGGTTAAAGTTTTAGGTACTATACTGAATGGGAGTGGTGATGGTGGACATGCTTGTCTTGTTCCTGATTTTAGAGGAAATCCTTTCAGGTTTTCCCCATTTAGTAAGATGATGGCAGTGAATCTGTCACAAACAGCTTTTATCAGTTTGAGGAAAGGTCCTTCTATACCTGGAATATGTTTTGGTAGTTTCTTATAAGCTGCTGCCTGGATTTCAGCAATCTCTGATGTTATTCTGCCTTTTTCATTTTGCTAGGAATTTATCAATCTTGTTTATCCTTTCAAAGAACCAACTCTGATTTATTGATCCTTTGTATTGTTTTTTAGTCTCAGTTTCATTAATTTCCATTCTAATCTTTGTAATTTTTTTCCTTTTATTACTTTTGGATTTAAATTATTCTTGTTTTTCAAAGAACTTGAGATAAATCCAGAGATTATTTATTTGGGACATCTCTATTCTTTTAATATATGCATTCACAGAGTTATAAACTTCCCTCTTGAAACTGTCAGCATCGTGTCCCACAGGTTGTGGTATGCTATACGTATTTCCACTGCCTTTTGATTCTATGAACTTTTTATTTTCTTCCTTGATTTCTACTGTGATCCACTAATTATTCAATAATGTATAATTTAATCTTCATTACTTGCATAATTTTTGTGGTTTCTTTTGCTGCTAATTTGCAGTTTCCTTCACTAGATCTGATAGAATGCAGGGATTATTTCAGTTCCTTTGCATTTATTTAAGCACATTTTATGGCCTAAGATATGGTCTATTTTGGAAAAAGTTCTGTGTGCTGCTCAGTAAAATGTGCATTCTGTTGTTGGATGAAACACTTCCGGATATTAATTTTAAAAGAAGATTTTTATAATATGTATAGAGAAAAATCACATTTCATTAAAAACATACAGAAGCATTACACCAAAATTTGACATTTATTTCCGGATGATTAAAAGATTTAGTATTTTCTTATTTGCTCATTTGCAATTTTTTTAAATGAACACTTACTACTTTAAAAAAAAACAATTGAATGTTCTCTAAAACATCATAATGTGTATTACATTTTACCAAGATAGAGAAACAGTAACTTATTACACTTGTATTTTATTACTTTTCCTTGTAGCTGCTTCACAAATAAAAGCTTCATTTTATCTAGAAATTGTTCTAAAAATCAAAATGTAATCAATGATAACTTTGGTTTATAAAATGTTACTGAAGGGTGTCTCCACTTATGACATAAGAATTATAACTATAGGGCCAGGGATTTAGCTCAGTGGTTCAGCCGCTTGCCTTGCAAGTGCAAGGACCCGAGTTGATCCCTGGTACCAAACAAAACAAAACAAAACAAAAGAATTATAACTATAGAGATTTAGATATCCACTTATAACTATAGTGATTTAGATATTCACTTATCATTCCTAGGTAAATAGAATTTAGTTATCTACTATAATTCTGACTTCCTTATCTATTTTCCATCAAATTCTAATTACCATATCCTAACGAGGTTACCTAGGAAGCTCACAGGTACCAACCTTCACAGATCAGCTGTACATTCCTCTTGTTAGCAGCAAGATTAATGCAGAGAGAAATGAGTTCCAAGTCAATTCGTTCATCTGAACATTCAAAGAGCATCTTCATTAGCTAGCAAAAAGCACAGGACAAATATTACTGAAAAAATATACCACAAAATGTTTTATCTTATATTGAATATTGAAAATAATGTAATCTCTATTTCAACACAAAAGTGAAAAGCTGTTCAATGCGTAGGTAATGAACTACTAGATGTTCTACATTAAATATAAACTTTCAAGTAGAGTGGAGAATACAGGAAAAATATTAGATAATATCTCTGCACCTAAGGAATTACTTGCAAGCCAAGGACTCCAAGTAAGGAAAGCAGCTTATGCAAAGGTCACAGTACAGAAAACACACAACTGTTCCGAAGAACCAAAAGAGCATGGATAGAGAATGAGAAACGGCTGAGAAATAAGAAGGTGAAGGCCAGGTAATACAGGGTCTTGAAATACTACATGTTAAGGATTTGGTGCTTCATCCTAAGGATAATTGGAAATTATTAATACTTCTAAGTAGGAAAGTGTTAGGGTAAGATTTTTGTCCCAAAAAGATTTGGCCAGTGTAAAAACCAGACTGAATCATAGCCATTACATGTGGGAAACTATCTAGCAGGCTACAGGAAAAGTCCAGGTGAAATGATGCCTATACTAGGTAGGGCAATGACAATTGACATAAAGGGACTGATCAGAGATATGTTTAGGAGATAGAATCTAACTGGGATTTAATAACTGACTAGATGTTGGGGATAAGGAAGAGGAAAACTTAAGATGCCAAGGATCTTGCACTGGCCTTTGATATGGATGGTGAAACTATCACATAACAAGAAAGGGAAATTGAAGTAGCAGAAGGCTGGGGTGCAGCTCAGTGCTAAGGCAAGACCCTGGATTCAATTCCTAGTACTGCTCCCTATAAAAAATTAAGACAAAGCCTTAAAAGGAAGATGGTGCTTTTAGTTTCAGGTACATTGAGTTTAAGTTGCCTATGGAGAATGCTCAGTTGGAAGTTATAAATGGAGGCCTGAGTTTAGAAGAGATGCCTGGACTGGAGCTATGTTAGGAATTATCATATCTGATTGTTAACTGAAGCTGTAGGTGTAACCAGTAAGCTGGGCATGGGTATAAAATGAAAAAGAACTCTAATGATAAAGGAAAGGAAAGGAGGGTCTGAGGCACAGCAGACAAAAAGCTAAGAAGGAAAAGGTAGGCAACCTATGCCAGGTAGCACTAATCTAGATTTATCACGATAAGACTACTGCTATAATAAAAGAGAAATGAACAGTTTTAGTGCAATAATTTAGAGAAGCCAGTCTTCTATTATTGGAAAATCAACAAATTAACAGAGTACGTATTATGTAAAGATAGTATGTAAATATATTTTTCTCTAAATCCAAATTGCTAACATATGGAAGTTATTTCTAAGGTTTACAACCTCAAAATTTCCATGTTTTATCTCAGAGCAATACCGTTATAGAACAACAGGACTTCATGAATCAGGCATATTGCCTTACATACATGAAGTGAATAATAAATATTATTTTAGATCCTATTCTCTTAAGTCTTGTTTGGATTGCTTTCTATGCTAGCTCTAAATAACTTAGTTTGAAAAAAGATATAAGGTCAACACACAAAATCAACCACACTGTCTATGTGATAGCAATGAACAACAGGAAACCAAAATTAAATAAATATCATTACAATTGTTAAGTGTAAGTCTAATAAAATGTAATAAAATATATGCTGGAAATTATAAAATACTGCAGCAGCTGAATGCTTGGTATGAGTCATGCCCTCTCCTAGAGGGCAATTCTTTAATCACAAATGTTGCCAGTGAGGAATCTCTTGATAGAGAAATATTAATACTTCATAATGCTGTAAAAGATTGAATGGAAAAAATAAAACAACCCTAATTTACTGTATGTATTTAACAGATCTTGAAAATCTTATTTTACTTATCAGCTAATAACAAATTGTCAATAAAAACTGAGTTACAAATTAGAAAAAAATGTAGATGACAATCCTCTACTGTAATTAGTAGAAAAGCATACTATAATTCAAAACCTATTAAAGATTTCTTCTGAACTTTTACTAATGCTGAAAAACCTTATAATGAAAATCTGTTACATTAAAGCAATTGTTTAACAAGGCAAAATATTTATTGATAGCATAAATTATTTTATCAAGTTAGCCTTTGTAGCATGACAACTGACCCTGAAAATTGATTTTTTAAAAAAACTGTCCATGTTAAATCTCATGTAGAAATAATCAGGAACTACTTTTTAAAATATTATTACACAGTTTGAAAACCTACCCAAACTTCATCTTCAAAACTCTGAGAAGTGAGGACTAAATATGAATGGAATGTATCATAATATGGAATTAGCTTTTCATAGAAAGAAACACACTTCAATTTTAATTAAAGAATTCAAATTCAAAAACAAGTTTGTAAAAACTCCAAGTGCAACAGTGAAACATTGCTTTTGGTTACTACCCATGGTACTTCAAAAGTAAGTGAAATTGCTGACAACTAGGAAATATTAAAACTGGATTTGCTCTGTTTTAACTACGTCCGTTGTCATCTTTTACTAATTTCACAGGAAAACACTTAAAGGGCCTCAGCCTGGGCAATGAAGATGCAATAGTGTTCAATCAGCCAAGTCCCATATTGGGTATCAGATACCAATGACCCAGGACTGAAATCACTGTGTCTAGACTCTCTGGCACCTGCCTTCACTTATTTACCAGTGACCAGAGGCCAACCCCTACAGCTCTCTGCATTCACGCACACCTCCTCCTCCCCCACTGCACTGGCCCAACATCTTTGAATGATTATGCCAGAACTTCGCATGCCTCCGGAATCTCTTCTAACTGCCTACTCCCTAACTCTCTTGTTTGAAGTGATGCTCTGGTTTCTGAACTTCAGCAGATAATGGCAGGCAAGAGCAAAGGGGGCTGTCAGAAAGGACGTTTACCAGCATTCAGCAAAAAAAAAAAAAAAATGAAAAAAAAAAGATATAGATCAAAGAGGGCCCAAATAGGACGACTGTGGTGGAAAGCATGTGGATCACTATGAAGACTCTTGCACAGTGTTCTACGGTAAAATATTAAATAACACCATGACATCACTACCTAACCATGTACTTTGATTGGCCGTTCTATTACCAATAAATACTTTTATAAGCATCTGGATGGCATTCGCACCTATTTAAACAAAACATACAGAGGTCTAAATAACAATGAACTGTTAATGTGTACTTTTAACTATTATTAGAATACAACCATTAACTCCTGGTTATCCCAAGTATGACTACCTGAACCAATCTACCCACTGAGACCATTAAGACCATGTATAAAGCAAGACTTGACATGGCCCCCAAATTTTGCAGGATAGTGACAAATGGGAGAAGAAAATTAGAGTACACTGGATAATTAGAGACAATAAAGTACAAAGAAAGCAAAGCAGTATAATTTAGGGAAATATTGCAAGATCTGTTTCATGTATTGTCACCTATTCTTGATGTTAAATGTTTTTTTAAAACTTACTTCTGTATAAGAAAGACAGTATTTAGACTTTGAATAGATTAAAAATGATAAGAAAGACATTTTACTAAGAATATCTTAATTTTGAATAGTGATTTAGTTTATAAAGCCCACATACACTATCTGATGTAATTAAAGAATAACTATATTCCATTCTTTTTGATCATTTAAATGAACATGCATTACAAGTGAGCCATTACTTTCCTACCTTCAAAGTTATTTTAGACTTCTCTTTGAAATATTTATGTGCAATAAATGAAGATCTTTACTAAACAACTATTTTTTAAAATGTATGTATTTTATCTGTCTATCTATCTATCTATCTATCTATCTATCTATCTATCTACCTATCTATCTATCTATCTGGTACTGGGGATTGAACTCAGGACCTTGCACTTGCGAGGTAGGTGCAGCACCATGGAGCTAAATCCCCGGCCCTTAAACAACTATTAATATATCTAATTCAAGGAGAACAGAATATTACATTACCTCTCAAACAACCCATATGGCTTTCTTTAATAAGCAGGTTAATCAGATGCTGTTACAAGTAAGCGTGAAGCCTCATTAGCAATTACTAACATCTCTGAAAGGAAAATAAATTTCACCTAATTTCTGTTTTACTTTCCATCACTCTTATTTTGCAATGAATCTGGCACTAGGTAGCAATAAAGTCATGCCAACATCTTCCTAAATATTACGTCAAAACTGGACACTATGAAGTACAAGTTATAGGTTAGGTGGAACTTTAGGTATAAACATTCTAGATTATTCTTTTTTCTTCCAGAATACTCCCTCATACTAAACAGCTTTCTGATATTTACAATATAATTTGGTACATAACTTTGTATTCCAGTAAGAGCTGAAGTTAAAAATAAAAGAAAAAAACCTTGAGGCCTGAATGAGTTTTGGAAAATTTTGTTCATGAAACACAGATCATAAATGTTCTGAAAACTCCCACTGCTGACATGTCTGATGTTTGAAAATGGGCTGGCAAGAAAACATGGAGGAATACTGTTATTGAAAATGTATGGGGAAATTCTGTACACACAAACTTTTAAATGGCAATAAGAATAATGTCTAAAAAGTAGCCTAACAGGCTTATTTTATTCATTCATTAATGATAAAGCTTTATAATTTATATTTGACATTATACATTCTAAAAGAGTACTACAAACTCAAAACTCAATGTAGAAAGTTTTCTGCCCCTTTTGGTTTGCATTTTTTCTCTTTTATTTAATACTGTTCTTTAAAAAAATCTAAATATGATAGAACAGTGAATCTGTCCAAGAATTTTTTTCCTTTTTGGCTGCTTTCCAATTCATATCCTGTAGTCAATGAAGTTTTGACACTAAATGAGATTGAAAAAGGAACACCCTTTGAAACTGCAAGGCAGAAACCTTTAGAACAGATGGAGTG
Organism: Heterocephalus glaber; assembly: GCF_000247695.1. The sequence goes on from NW_004624805.1 coordinate 10,448,598, forward strand.
AGACTAGAGTAAATCACCTGTAATCTCCTCTTGACATGGCTACTCTTTTATTGAAAACTTGTTTGACAAAAAGTTTGATTACACTTTGCATTGGCGATAGTACAAAACTTGCTATCTGTGTAAGCCCTGCCTTGTTGGATAAGGTGTGCTGTATATTCTTTGAAGGATGTCTACTTCCTATAAACAATCATAATTAATTTGTCTCTTGATATGAGAGGCTAAGAAATTATCCAAGAGAGTTCATCAGTTTTTTAACCCGATGTAAGTGAAGTGTTAAAATGCTGGAATAGGAAATTTAATTTTAATACTGTCCTACTAATTTGGAATACAGGGTGTCAATCTGAATTAATGTAGAGAAATTATTAGATAGATCAATTACTTTATCATACATTTAATATTCTTCATATTAGGATTGTAGGAAATTGTCCAGTAGGAATACTAAGAGGAATTATTTTAGGACGTATGACTTGGTCATATCCTTTGAAGTATTTTTTAAAAGTGTGTTGCTTTTTTGTATCGTATATATTTTGCAATTTTGTTTTTTCTCTTTTAGAAAATTATAAAAAAAAATATAATGTTAAAAAGCAGAATAATCAGTGTTCCAATCATCAGATATTCCTATTAGTGGAGTCTGGTTTACTAATGACTAATGGCACAACAATAATTCCATAAATGTAAATATTCCTAAGGGTACAATCGCATACATATGGAATCTCTAACCTTAAAACAGACCCTATATTAAAAAAAAGTTAGTAGGCTTCTTCAAAACAAATAGACCTAACATGTGAAATATATCAAGCAAGAGACAAAATGGTGGCACATGTCTACAATGTCAGTTACTCAGGAGGCTGAAGCAGGAGGACTACAAGTTTAAGGCCTGCCTAGGAAACTTGTTAAGATGCTGTTTCAAATAATATGGATGGGGGCTGGGGATTTAGCTCAGTGGCATCATGCCTGCCTCACAAGTGCAAGGTCCTGAGTTCAGTCCCCAGTACCAAAAAAAAAATATGGCTGGGGATGTAGCTCAGTGGTAGAGCACTTGCCTAGTAGGTGTGAGGCCCTGGGTTCAAACCCTAGTACAGGAAAAAAAAAAAAAAGAGGAGGAGGAGATAAAAGAAGAAGGGAGAGGGAGAGAGGAAGGGGAGAAAGAAATCATCTTGAAAACCAAGGTATTAAAACAAAATGCAAAGCACTTAAAACTATCAGCTACAAACAAAATTAAAAGGTGAGTGACAGCTAGGAAATATTTGTCACCAATATTCATGGGAATATAAAACAAAAATACCACATTGTCAGAGAAACAACAATAACCACTATTGTTAAACGTGAAATGCTACTTGGATATATAAACTTACTACTTCTTAGAACATAATGTGGTCAAAATGTATCAAAGGCACAAGTATTCTTAAAGAAAATTTATAGATGTCCATAAGCTTTGGCTTGTATTTTTATGTAATAAACTGGAAAAAGATCTAAACATAATTTCACAATATTTAAATAATGGTCATGAAACAGAATACATATACATATTAGAAATAATGTTTGAAAAGTACTGAATGAAACTATACTCCTGATCTATTAATAAAACAATACATGAAAATTATATATGCCATATAATACCAATATATTATTATTTTTTAAGTCTAGAGAAGAAAGTGTACCAAAATCTTAAATAATAATCTCTAGGTTTGGGATAACAGAAAGTTATTCTCATTTTCACACAATCTTGTACTTTATTTTAATGAAGTGCTGAGGACTGAACCCAGAAACTTGCGCATGACAGGCAAGTGCTCTACCACTGAGCTGCGGATGTAGCCTCAGTTCTGTACTTTCTAAATTTTCTACAACAAATGAATATTTTTGATAATAACATTTTAAAGGAAAATTAGATCTTACAAATCAGGAGAAGAGAGCAAAACAAAATACATATTTTAAGTGTCAAAACACTTACCTGTGGTATACAGTCAGTGTATGCAAACATTGATTTAAAGCGATCATCCATGCTTATGTGGTAAAGCACACAAATTGCTATTTGTTTGTAGTTTTCATTGCCTATGAATAAAATAATATAATGAATATAGTGAAGTACACACACACAACACTCTATACATAATCAAATCAATTAAACTATTGAGTAAAATCCTTATACCTTAAGGTGGAAAATATTCAGAGCTCCTCAGTTCAAATCCAAAGCTTGGAGCACACTAATGTTTGCTGGGATACATGTGGAGAAAAAATACCCACAACCCTAAAATTGTACCATTTTCAGCAGCCCAATATAAAACAGGGTGCATCATTGACCTCCTCATCCTTCTTTAAAACAATCTCTTGACAATGAGAATATATACGAAATAGTCAACAAAAAGTACATCTGATTTCTATGAATCAAAAACTGGAAATATTCAAAAGATGAAAGTAGAAACTATTTATAACACAAAAATATATATGACTATAAAATGCTACACTAAGCACAAGCTGAGGAATATCTCAGCATTTCTGAGGTTGGATTGTTCTGAGCTAGGGATGTAGCTCAGTGGTAGAGTGTTTGCCTAGATATAAAGCTGGGATATATGAGAAAAAGTCATACTTAAAATCTTAAAGATGAATATTAATAAGTCAAGGGCTATAGAAGATATAATATTTATACTAATTATTTGAGGTTGAGAATTTTAGAGAGAGAAGTAATGCAAAAATTGTGAAATTCCTCAAATAACATTAGAGACAAACTAGGTAATTTTTACCCCCAACATTTTTTTTGTTGAGATCGAAGCAATTAAATTGTAAGATTTACAGATATCAATGTTAGATTTTCAAAAATCACATTTACACTGTTGAAGGCATTTATTTATACTTATTTTAAAACCTCAAAGTACGCTTGTCATAGGGAAATATATTTACACAGGTTTCCAAGATGTGAAGGTGAAAAATGAAAACAATCCAACTTTACTCCCCAAGGAGGCAAGTACCTTAGGTTTTGGTCAAACCGTACTTCATAGTATTGTATTCTTTTTTTCTCCTCAGGAATTGAGCAATTATATAATCTTTTCAAATATGATACTAAAGCAAACTCTTACATTCTGAATACCAGTTTCTTCCTGCTCTTCTAGTTTTTTGTTGTTGTTGTTGTTCATCAATGGGTAAGCTCTAGTGCTACTTAATTTTCACAAAATATTATCTGAAAATATTTTCTCTATATAATGAAATTTACTGAAAAGTAGGATTTGAAACCATGCAATTTACTTGACAGTAAAAGGAACAAAGAAAAATCAATAACCAATATAAAATATTCTTCACTATCAAAGTAAATCATCAAACATTAAAATCCAATGTGGAACTAAGAATGAAATAGAATAGGAAGAAGTTTTTAAATCTGTGCTCTAGGACAGTCTGTCTGTTGCTGGTGTCAATAAAAAGATTTTAAAAACCAATGTCCTTAGGTGGTGCATCCCACATATAAAGTGAGAGGAAATAAAGGTTTGCCATTAAGAGGTATGTGCTCCCTTTAAAGATAAGAAGACCAGTTTTCTCAGTCTCTCCCCCCTCTATTTATTAGCTTATAGCAAAAGATAAGCTATACAGTGTGTGCATATATATATAAATACACACACATATATACATATATGTATCAAACCAGGATAGAATGCATAAAAGACTCCTAAATTATAATAAATTGGTGAATAATGGGTAAAAAAGTTCTCATATGTAGCAAAACTAAGTATCTACTTGCAAAAAATGTGGTGATTCCTATGCAGCCAGCCCTAATTCTGCACTTGCTTGTATGCTCTTTCTTCCTTTTTTCTCTTCATCCTCATGGCCAAAGGTAAAAGCTCCTTGCAATTTTTCCCTATACCTGTGATCCTCTATTAAAAACATAGATTTAAAAACAAAAAACAAAAACCCTCTCAACATGCCCCAAATTTCTTGTCCTCTTTTCCTACAATGATCAGCTTAGCCAGAAATTTGCTGAAAACCAAAGGACGAAAAGAAGCAGAAACTCTTAAGGACATCAGGTTATAAGACAACCAAACTTTCTAACCAAAGTTCTTTGAGAGGAGGGGAGAGAGGAAGGGCTAAACAATGACTTTATTCCTATTCCACGTTCAGCATTCATTTTCTAAATTTAGCCTTGACAACAACTGAAGAGGTAGAGAGTATTCTGACTTCAAGATTACGCAATGACACTGGCTAGGGTTCTAACTCTTTCAAAATGAAACACAACTGTGAATCTGGGATTCATGCCTCGTACTGACTATACAGCCCATGCACATACTTTCTATGAGCCTTCCAGGAGACTGCAGAAAGAGTGAAATCAATAATGTCAGGTAGGTAGGGATATAGCTCAGTGGCAGAGTGCTTGTTTAGCATGCACGAGGCCCTAGAGTTCCACCCTATGACTGCAAAAAATAAAACAACAGCAAAAAACAAACTAAAGTCAGATAAATATCTTAGCATCATTACTCCTTAGGGTACAGTACAGGAGGGAGATGCTCCTAGAAGAGATGCTGTCTGTAGGATCTGGGGCTTTTGGGAAAGAAAGTGCGAAGATTGGAGAACCAAGGACATGAAATGGAGACATGAAATCAGAGAATCTGTGTCTAGGTACAGTAGGTTCCAATGATGACTGATGTTCTTGGCAGGGGCAAACTGCCTTAGGGGCAGCCGGCTTGGGTTAAATTTGTGGTTCTGCCACTCATTAGCTATCTGGCCTTCAGATTCTGTACTTCAGTTTCTTTTTCTATAAAAATGAGATAATGACTTTATTTCTCTCAAAAAGTTGTTATGTAAGGATTAGGTGACAGAATCCTGGTAAAGCACCTCTCACAGTCTGACAATACTAAATCAATTCAGTAAGTTTATTGTTATTAGGAGGTCACAAATAATATTTTGTTTTACCAATAGAATGGTATTACCATAAGTTCCTAATATATATGCTGTGATGTATTCTTCTATCCTCAAACTACGGTTAGAAGTCAAGTAGGTTTGAGAAGCAGCCAAGATTTCCCTGAGATCAGCTAGACACTTGACCACTTTTCTATCTAGTTAGTTTCTTATAAAGCTTTGCTGTCCCAAAAGTATGGGCTTAGAAAGTCATCTTACATCAGATGCTCCGCTCAAGTGACCCTTATCTAAATAAGAATCCTTCATCATTCTCTCATTCTCATAAATTCTTTATTAAAAACTGAGAAAAAAAATGAGCTCCTCCCTCCCCCACCAGCTTCCACACACACATTATAAATTTCTCCTTCTGGTTTCATGCTTTCCTATCTGGAATGGAACTTGTGTTCACTTTTAGAGTGGGCAGTGGTCATGGTGGTGATGGGCTACCAAGTGATGAAAGGACTGAGAAGTCTGAGAACACTAAAGACCAAACTCCTAATTAGCTGCACTGCTTCCACCAGCAGAGGTATCCCTTCGTGTTCAGTCTACACACAGCTGGACCAAAGAAATAGGAATATAACCAGAGCTGCACCAGACATATTTTTTTCCCTTGAGGAAAGTGTGTGAAAAGAGGTGATGACAGATCTAAGGGACCATAATATTATATTCAGAGATTTATCTAAGCCAAGTTGCTGATGTCTTCTGGATTCTGTCTGGGTAAATGTTCTCTTAGAATTCAAACAATTGATTTACAGATACCTGCACAATTAATTTCCTCATTTATTATTTACTTAGGGAATGAAAAAAGTACAAACTAGTGTTCATTCAAACTAGCCCTTTCATTCCAAAAAATGTAATATTTTATAAATGCCCTTGTTGCCCAGATGTTACCTTCCTGATTCTAATTTTTATCTTGCTGTTACAAATCACACTATTTCCTTTCACCTCTAAGAAAGTACAATATATGAATGAAGATTATAGTACATAAATCACAGGTGTCTTATTCACTGTATCATAAATGATTATATAAATGATTAATTTCTTAATAAAAATGTGGCCTATAACTTCATGGCATCTAGTAGATAGCTGACAGTGACAACAACATGACAAAGGATTTTGAGACCATAGTGAGTATGTGGAGTGGGAAGATGTCTAGAAATACAACTTGATTTCATCTATTCAAACCCAGCTAAGCACAGAAAATAAAATCTGGTTGGCAGCTAACATTTATTATTATTACTTAAAGGTTGATCTACAGATCATATAACAATAAACAGCCATTAGAGAGACTGAATGGTCCAAGTAAAATTAAGAGATTATCCTTTACTATAAGCTAATAAGTAGTCTTCTTCATTCACTAGAAGGATATCTGAGTCCTTAAAAAGAATAGACCCCAAGAAAAAATTACATACCCTACATGAATTCCTACAAGAAACAGGGTTGGAGGGTATGATTTTCTCGTAAGAATTCATGACTAGAAGCCATAAACTATAGCTAACCAGCTATGATTCCTCCATATCCTAAAACTGGCAGGCATTTCAAAAGGTCTCCTTTAAGACTTATAGACATTAATTATTCCCTAATGGCATCCCAAGTAAAAACAGGCTGCCAACAATTGGTATGCTGGCATGGCACCAAAGGCTCTGTGAATTTTGAACAGAACAATGAAAAGACTGGATATTTTGAGAACTAGGTTCTTAATGACTGGGGGTGGGTTAGTCAAATAAGTTCAAGTAATAAGGGCAGGATAGGAAAAATGGCCTAGTCATTATGATTCCTTTGGTATTTATGGTAATAAACATGAATCATGATGAACTCACTGGCCATTAAATGCACAGGTTATAAGTAGTTCCATAGGATTTCCACAGGAATTCACTGTTAATTAGCTGGATCATTATTTGAAAGTGTTACTGAATATCTTAGCATTTGTGTAGCCATTCCCCCCCAAATTGGTCACTCCCAGCTGAGGGTAGTTAATACCTTAACAAACTGGTCATTAACTCCAGTAACTGATTTTGTGGGAATTATTGCACTTATAAAATACATTGAATAGTTTATAAGAAACATTGCCTCTCTTTTTCCTTTTTAAAGAAATTTACAGCTGTAGTTCAGCCCAAAGAGCAGAAGGTAAAAAAAAAACAAAACAGCTCTCTGGACTGCTCTCATGATCCATTTTTCTGCCAATTAAAGGGCAAAACACATGCTGATGGGTTTTGAATTTTAAAATGTCTTCAATTTTTTCATCTCTGAACTGATTAGTAAAAACACCATTCAGCTACTAATTTTGTAAGACACTTGGGATTTTCCATTCACAGTTAAGTAAAAAATATGAGTTTTGTACACTAGAACGCAAGGCCAGATTTCCGCTTCTGGAGCAGAACAAAACAACCCTTTGTGAAAACAGAGTGAGAACATAAGTTATGGGCCACATTATTAGCCAGATTCTCATTCCCTTCTACCCCTTGTCTTCATTCGAAGTATAATAGTCCCTTTGAAGTCACAAAGGCTCCATGCAAAGATAAGAGAAGTGAGAATATAAACACACCTGTATTAGAATAATGCAGCATTAAGGTGATATATTACCCTGGAAAATCTATATGAATACAACATGTTTTGAAAATCATATGTATCTTTAAGTTTATTATGACATTAGAACCCATAAAGCCCTATCAATACAGTATAATGAAAGTGCCACAGACTAAAACCATCACTTAAAAGATAATTGCAACAATTATTAAACATCAACATCATCTATTTAAAAATATACAAAAATATTTTGAAGGTATATTAGAACATCTCTGTTAGGTTTTCACATAGTGGAACTTAATTTATTAGAGCATATACTGCAGATACATACTCAGTTCAATTAGATAGCTTTAGTTTAAACTAGACTTGGACAGATCCATTTTTAACACTGCAACTATACTGGATTTTTAGAAAAGATTTAAAATAAAAGCCAACCATTTTTAACCAAGAGGTATGTGGGAAGAATGACAGAATTTATGTTGCAATGATTAGTAAGAAAACAAGAATAAAAAGTTTTGTGATGAATGATTTTTATGTCCAATTATTTAATGCAATGAGAAACAAATTATAAATCTACCACTAAGCCATCCAGCTGTCTATAGTAACAGCCACTAAATAAGTACTCTGATATCTAACATTTTTTAAGATTTTCATTCTTTTTTTCTGTGTACAACTGCACGTTGAGCTATGTTGTTTATTTTTCAACATGTTTTCAATTATTTTATTACCCTGTCCACAGAATTCTTTGATTATATCCAGAGAATACTACAACTTATTGGTAATAAATCCTATGAGCTATGCAGCCTTGTGGTACAAATGATAAGAAACAAAATAAAACCCTTAATGACAACTGCTTTCTACCTTATAGGTCCACACCATCGACTTAATATGTTTTGGCCAAATTTTATCATCTAGAAATGGAGACACCACAGGCAATATTCACACACATAGTATTGAAACCAGCTGGCAACAGAAGAATCTTAAGAAAAAGGCTCCTTGATTTAATTGGGAAAACAGGAGGAAGCATAAATTTTACTGCCATTAATAACTTCAAGCAATCTTGATATGACTCTACCTTACTCTGACGGGGAGACATGTGCTTTCTGTTAGTGTTTGCCACATCTGACCCCTATTGTTTGCTCACTTGATCAGGTAAGAAAATGTAGGTTTATTTATAGGATAAATGAGGCCTATTAAAATTGAGAAACAGCTCAGTACTCTATGAGGAGCTGCATTCTGAAACAGATGTGTGAAATTCCTAAAGTTTGGTAAACAGGCCAAACCAAGTTATTTTAAAAAATATACCTTAATTTTCTAAAGAAACCATGATAACAGCACCTTCATTCCCAAGAAAATGGAAAACACCTCCTACATGTAAAATGATCACTTCCAAACAATTTTTAGTAAACAAGTCTGAAAAGGCCACTTACAAAAACTGCTTTTTAAAAAAATAAAGACAAGTTTTATTTCTTCATTTTATGAGACCGCTGACTAGTTAAATAGTAAGTCATTAATATATAATGAAAAAAGTGAATTTAACATGATGGGAAAATTTCAAAGGTGTTCAAAACTTAACATTGTCAATTTTCATTTAAGGACATATGACAGAATGGTCAAAGGAAATAACCCTCAATTTCTATGTGATCAAAGTTAAGAGTCCAATAGTATCTGCTCTGGTGATCTCCAACAATAAGGGAAATCAGACTTGTTTAAACCGGAAAAAAACCAAACATTTATCACTTAACATTTGACCTGGACCAACTCTCCATGCTGATGAAATCTTTCTATAGCTCTGTAAAACGGCCTGAAACTCAGATTACTTAAATGTAATCTACGCAAAAATAAATCAGGTGCCACTATTACTCTCAAAACCAGTTCAGGGTCTATTCACAAAATATAAAAACATTTATACCAATTTAGAACTACTTAGAAACTCTAATATGGTCTAACATTACTCCCACTATATATTGGTATACCGGAGATGATTCATGTGAAATTCTGAAATAAGCCTGATGTGTGCTATTAAATCTGGGAATCACAATTTTTCTGCTACAACTAATAAAGTTAGTTTCTGCACAAACCAGCCATGCAAATTAATACTTACATACAACCTTTAATTTAGAAAAATCAAGGTTTATGTATATAAACAAATTTGAATCAAGATTTAAATTATGGCTCAAGCCTTTATACTACTAGTATTCAGTACTGTATCACTGAACAGCATGGCTTTAATGATTAAAGGAAAATATGTCAAAGCTAGTTAATTTTAAAATTATACATGGGTTCATTAATTATATGTGAAAAATGCTTAAAAAGAGTAAAGCACTAAAATATTATGGTTTTTTTAGCTATTATAAATATTATAAATATAAAAAAGCTTAGAAGCATCAGCATGTAACACCATTAGTTCCTTATCGTATCTCTCCTTATAAGTAACCTTAGGTAGAATCCCAAGGAAAGATGACTTGTGATATGTGGTTCAATATTAAATGAACTTCTGAATATGCGTAAAGAATAGTTTGCTTATCTAGGTTTGAAACTCTCATTTCATCTATATGAACAGTGCTTCTCAAACTACCGTGGTAGAGGGCTAGGTTTTTATTTTCCTTCCAATATGTTAAGGAACAATACTTTAGTTACGTATACAACAATGAAATTAAAGAAAAGATGCTCAAAATAGAAGTCCAAAATTATTTCATTCAGGAGACAATCTTATTTTGTGAAACTGCTCTATATATCCAAATGCTTACTTTCAATTTCTGGACTTACTCATTTTAGACTAGTTACAAATAACAACAACACACCAAATAGTAGTCTGTGTACCACCCTTTGAATATCATTCACTGTATTAGCAGACTTGTGTTCTGAATTACACACTTTATTAAAGGAAGGTACATAAGTGATGAAAACTGCTTTTTGCGCTCCTAATCTCTCATTCAGCAAACATTATTCTCAAGTCTTTTTCTTCATGACTAACAATTTGTGGGACTTTCTAGTTATGAAATACATATTAGTTCTCTCATCTGACTCTCAGAACAATCCTGTGGTATATGCACATTTAAAAAAATCTTATTTTTTAAATGAAAATGAAACACTCAGTGAAGATCTACTGATTTGCATAATGCCACTCAGCTAATAAAGAGTGAAGAGAAGGCTCAAGTTCATTCTTTTGATATTTATTCCTTTCATCCACTCATCCATCTAACCACCTACCAGGCATCAAGAATCTACAATGTGCCTGGCCTTGTTCTAAGTATTGGGAATCCAAAAGTGAATAAAACTGATACAACTTTTTAATTTGTTAAAGGTCGGTGGGTGGTAGCAGTGGTAGGTAGGTGTTGCAGAGATAATATTTAAGATAATTATATAAAATGAGTACTATGAAGAACAATAAAACAGGAAAAAGGCAGAGTATCAGGGACCATGGCTTAAAATTTTCAACAGAGTAATCAACCAGAAATCAAAGCCTGGAAGAGGCAAGGAAATAGGTCTTGCATAAAACCAAGGAAGAAGCTGGGCACTGTGGCACACACCTCTACTCCCAGCATTATGGGAAGCTGAGGCAGGGAGATTACAAGTTCAAGGACAACCTGGGAAATCCAGAGACTTAGCAAGACCCTGTCTCAAAAGAAAAAAGGGGGCTGCATATGTAGGTCAGTTAAAGATCCTGAGTTCAATTTCCAGTACCACCACCTAAAAAACCAACCAGCCTTAGGGAAGAACATTCTAAGCAGAAGAAACAGGAAGTGCAAAAGTTGTCTACTGAGGTCAAGGAATAGCAAGGTGGCCAATGTGTTCTCAGCAGAAAGAACAAGAGAGTGTGAGAAGATTAGAAGATTAGTTACAGAGAGGAGGAGACACAGGAGAACATATATAAACCCTTGTAGGCCACTGTAAGAACTCTGTCACCTTCTCTGAGATGGGAAGTCACGGGAGGGTTTTGAGCTGAGAATTAAACTTCAATTTTAATAGGACCACTCTGTGTGGTGTGTTAAGAGAATGTACATACAGTAACAGTGAAAGCACAAAAAATATAGGATGCTACTACATTAAATTAGGAAAGAGATAATGGTAGCTGGGATTGGAATGGTAGCAGTTATATTCTGAAGAGAGAGCTCACTGGATTACCTGAAAGATGATGTAATGCAGGAGGGAAAAACAAAGTCAAGGATAACTGCCCCAATTTTAGTTTGGTTAATTAGAAAGATGAAATTGCCATTTACTGAGATGAGAAAGACAAACTAAAAAATTAGGTGAAGGTAGGGTGCATATTAGGAGTTTAATTTTGAACATGTTAAATCTCAGATGCTAGTAAGGTACCCAAGTGCTAACATTTGGAGTAAAGAAATCAGACAAGGCTAAGATTATGTATCCTTTGGGAATCATCAATATAGGCAGAGTATTCAAGTGGAATTGATGAAGCTACCAAGGGACTAAGTACAGATAGAGTTAAAGTCCAAGCAGTATGCACTGGGATGCATTCTAAATGTTTACCAAATAGGGAGATGAGGTGGAAGCAAAAGATGAGACTGAGGAGAAATGGTGCTTAGTCAGGATAAGCACCATGAAAGTTCTGCGTCCTGGAAAATGAACAAAAACAGTGAAGGAGGGAACTGCAGCAAATGCCACTGAAAGGTTATGTAATATAAGTACTGGGAACTGACCATTGGATTTACCAATGTGCAGGTCACTAGAACTTGGCCAGCATAAGAGATGGGGTGTTTATGCGGGAGGCCTGGGACAGAGGTGAAAGCTTGACTTGCAAAGGTTTAAAAGCGTGTAGAACAGTAAGGGAAAAAAGAAAAAGAGGTGAGAAAAAAAAGAGGGAAAGAAGTAGGGTTGAGTGTATATGAATGAATGAATGTATATGAAATGGAAAAGAAACTGGTGACAGGAAATGAAGACAGTTCTTCTGAGGAGAGTTTAAATGTACAGGAAAGACATAGTATGACAGCTGGAATGTAAAAGAAATTCAAGTCAAGAATAATGTTTGATAAGATGGAAGAAAGCACAGCATATTTGAGTGGTAATGGAAGGATCCACTGAAGAGAAAAATTAGTGCAGGACAGCAAGGAGAAGTGTCTGAGCAAGCGTCCGGAATAGGAGAGAGGGAATGGACAGGAGGGAGCATTGGCCTGTGGTGAGAGCAGGGGCCAGTTCGTCCATCATAACGGGAGAGAAGGCAAGGCGCAGTCGCAGATGCAGGTGGGCAGCTAATTGGGCAACGGGAACTTGCGCGAGCTGTCTCAGTAAAACAGGAAGCAAAGTTCTGAGCTAAGAATGAGAATAGAGAGAGAGGTATCTGATTATTGATGAGAAAATACAGGAATGAAATTCTCACCTATGAGAAGAGGACAATAATCAGACTAAGAAAAAAAATTTATAATCATCAGGCAGCATCAAAATTATTACCCGGAATTTACTGTGTGATGCTAACCTTCTGCATGCAGATCTTCCATTGTCAATGTCCCACAGGATGCCAAACCTCTCCCAACTCCTTCACAAAGCACCAAATAAACTGGGAATCATAATTCTCACTAAAGTGGTTGAACACTCATGCGCAAAGTGAAAAATAAGTGATACAATTAAATGTTTACTAAGAAACAGTTACCTGGGGGTGGGGGGTGGGGGAGTTAGAGCTTGCCTAGCTATCCAAATACAAAATTAAAAAAGTATGTACTGGCCAAACTAAAGGTGTCTTCGAGGTGGATTTGGGTGCTGATTTGCTACTCCTGTTACACTGTTACCACTAGGAGCATCTGCATTTACTAGGAATTAAAAGCTCCAAAGGACTGCTCTACTGCACTGGCTTTCCAAGTGCGGTGCTAGAGCCCAGGAAGAGGCCCACAAAGTCACAGCATTTTTACAAGACCAAAGTAATATTTTATTTTTATTTTATTTAAAAATATTTTCCTGTTTTTAAATTCTCATTCTCTCGTAAGTATATAGTTGAGTTATCCAGAGCTACATGACATCTAACAGCACCACAGATTAAAGAGATACGAAAGCCAGATGTGGTCCAATAGGCTTGATTAAATATAGAGATTTGCCAAATGTAAAACAATGCAACTCTTCTATTTTTAAAAGTTATTTTTTATAAAAATATTTATGCCAATATGGCAGGTTCATTTTGCTATCTGAAAATGACTGAATAAAAATTTCCAGTTTTAATTTAAAATATGTTAAATATCATAAATATAACTCTATATAAATGAAAGGTCTTTAAGATCCTCAATAATTTCTGAGGGTATAAAGGGATCCTGGGACCAAAACATTTTAAGCTGATGCTCTAACCACTGCACTCTTATAATCAACTAGTGGACAGGGAAGATTTATAGGAAAGAGAAATTGTGGAAAGCAATGTTTGCCTTTAATTCACAAATAGCTAATCACTAGGTTTGCAGTACCTATTCTATGTTTAACAAATGCAAAAATTCACATATGTAGGATGGGACTTATATATTTTATACAATTTATTCCCTTGAGTTTCAAACTTTCTTTGAAGATCAAGTTAACATTTTAAAAGTAGATGTGAAAAATCTGAACATTAACCTAAAATGTATGGCAGTATCGTTCAGAACAAGAAAAGAAAAATAGGAAGAAAAGGTACAAAGGGGTGGGGGTGGGGTGGGAGGGGAAGGGGAAAGGAAAGAAGGGAAAGGAAAAATTATGAGAGAAGAAAAGAAATGGAAATGAAGTCTATGTAAATAGGGAAGGTTGGAGGGGGTGAAGGGCGCACAGGAAATGGGGAAAAAAAATAACCAAGATGCATCATTTACAGGTACAAGCACCCAATGATAAATGTAAATGTATTGTATACCTAAAATGTACCAATAAAAGAATTTAAGGAAAAAAAAAATCCCTCATAATTGTCCAAAAGAATAAACCAGTGAAATATGTCAGTAATTTTCTAAATCAATTATGTACTCTATAACACTGCCACTGCATTACAGGAGGCTTAAGCTACACACAAAAACCAATGTCTTGATGAACTAGGTTCTTCAATTGGGTATTTATGCTTGCTTCTGTGCTAACATCATCCTCAAGCACATCAAAATTCAGCTCATGAAACATCTAAGCCAAAGCAATATCTGCCTGGAGCATCAGACAAAAAAACTAAGAAAATTTCATGTTTCGAGTTATTTTTGAAACACGACCAGTACATTCCCCAGGGTATTGAAGAATACACTATGACAAGCAATTTCCTTGCCATCTCCTAACCTAAAATATTCTGACATAAGGAAATGCTCTTGAGACACATCAAAGTCAAAAGGATTGAGGTTTTTTTGACTAGGGGAAATTTTTTGACAATTTACTTTTTAGATGAGCCAAAAAAAAATCTTTAAACACCTTTAAAAGCTAACAGCATGAGAAATTTGAATAGATTGTATCTAACAATTAGCTACGGAAAGCCAAGCTTTCTAAGCCTAACTCAATTTGTATGTAATAGTTTGCTGAAAGGACTGGCTCTGCTAGGTCTCCCCAGATAGTAACATAAAATCAACAGATACATACTCTGTGTCAAAATACAGAAATGATAAAACTAGAAAGGCTTATAACTGATACTGAACTAACAAGAAATAAGCTTAGGATCCTGAAATTTCAGGAAAATAACACACCAAAAAATGAAATAAATTTTATGATATTTAAGTCAAAGAGATAAAAGAATATTTAGATATAAAGTTTTCCATGTAACCAGTTAAAATACTTAAGACTATTTGAGAAACACTCCCTTTTTTTTGGTTATGCTTAGGAAAAGACAAAACTATTTAAATAAACCCTTTTCAGGGTGAATGAAGATAGAAAAATTTAACTAATGATCTCTAATATTTCTTATCAATTTATATGTTTCTGGTATCAAAAGAAAAAGCCAAATAAAAAATTCCTAAATGAAATGCTTGACACGATAAAACAATATTAAATTTTTGACTCTATTCATTGTTGGTTCCCTCAGAGACACACATGGCAAAAGATCTGTGCTGTAACCCAGCTTCCCTGTCTTTAATAATTGTTTAAATTATCAAATATTGTATATATATATTTTTTTCAGTTTATTCTTGAAATAAACTTTGGAAAACGTTATTCAGCAGTTAACATCCATCTCATAATGGCAGAGGTCACAACGTACTAAATATATGTTTCAGGAAACACAAAAGGGGATTAATTATTCATATTACATAGATTTACTGTAATCCAAAGATTCACAATTCATTGAACTCTAGTTAAAATAATCTATTATTAACTGTAAAAACACTTTTGCAATTATAGGTTCCCCAAGTAATAATAAAGAAAACCTACTTAAAACTGACAGAATTTCTAGGGGAAACAGCATAAAAGTCACTTCTGAAAAGATATGTAAGTGTAGCCTAGGAAAGTGCTTTGGCATTTTTGAGTCTTTTTTAAAAATAAGTAATCTCTCTCTATATAAAATGAAATAATGAAATAATTAAATAATTCAGTCATCTATGAAACTGAACATATAACAAACATTTAATTTATCTGAAGAAGAAAGGAAAAAGGATCACTCATGTTCTACATAATGTTCCTTAATTCATTTCCCCCTAGTTTCAGTAAAGAAAATGGATCTAGAATTCTTTAGATACTGGACTTACACAAAGTGTTTTTCCATTTTTCTTGGAATGTCAATTTAATGGAATCACTATGGGCAAACCCTCAAATCCTAAACCAATTTAGATTAAGTACTGTTCAACTCATTAAAAATCAATTAACAATAATGCTTTAAAAATGATCCAGCAAAAACAGTGATATTTCTAAAGATTTAGGAGAAAACAAAACAAAACAGGAGTCTACTCACTTCTTCTAGTTCAACACTTTTAGCTGAACATTAATTCAATCTGAGGAGACAAAATTACCAAGTACATAATAACCAGTATGAGAATTACCAAGAATATAATAACTAATACATAATAACTAGTATGACTGAGATAAAACAAAGTAGGCACTGCATGTAGAATAGGTAAATATTGCTTCCTGAACATTTTTTGTTTAATTATTTATATACATTAAAAATGTAATATATTTTATAAATAATATATATGTTGATATACACACACACATATATATATCACATTTGAATGCGAATGCTGGACTGCAATGTGAAATATATCTTAGTACGGATTAGGGTAAAAAAACTTTGATTTTTTTTTTTTGTACCAGGAATTGAACCCAGGTCCTTGCGCTTGCGCAGCAGGCAGTGAAACCACTGAGCTAAATCCCCCGCCCCCCAAAAATCTTTGAAAGTCATTGCTATAAATGAAAGTTTCCTAGCCCTTTCTTTCCTTTTCTTTCTTCTTCCTTTCTCTTTCCCTCTCCTTCCCTTCCCACCTCTGCCCCCACCGCTTTTCACTTTTTCACACAGGGTCTCACCATGTAGTTCAGGCTGGCCTTGAGCTCTCAGCAATCCTCAGCCGCAGCCTTCTGAATGCTGGGATAAAAGGTATGCAGCACCATGCTCAGTACTTCCTAACCTTTAAAATCTATATGCTCTCTAGTGCTTCTTTATCCTCTCTTTTGTATAAGCATAGTGACCAAACATTAGACATGTTAAATATATCACTGAAACCTCAACTGAGAATTTTAGCTTATTGTGTTAAGAGTTGATGATTTAATTTCCCACGCATGTAACATGTACATTGAAAATGTAATACTGGGGGCTGGGGATTTAGCTCAGTGGTTCCGTCGCCTGCCTCGCAAGCGCAAGGTCCCGAGTTCAATCCCTGGTCCCCCCCCCAAAAAAAAAGTAATATTGGAAAATCAATTATATACTAGATACAATTTGTTCAAACACCGCAGAGAATGACAAGCAAAATAGGTTTCTTCACAGTCAAAAGAATTGTTATACGTTTCATGCAGAAAGCTCAAGAACACTACTAGGAAGAGAGCCCTTAGGGTATTCATTTGGAATTCATTTTTAAAAATATATACAATTCAAATAAGTTCAGTTGACAGTTTCTAAGACCACAGGAGATGAGAAATGTATCATTACAGGAGAAGAAAATTGCTGTTATACAGTGCTGCTAGTATAAAAGAAATGAGAAGTGACAGCCAAGGACAGGGGCTAAGGTAGAAAAACAGAAGAATTATGTATAGAAATTATAACTACATAGTGCTCTGGGATACTTCAGCAAGAGAAAATCCTTGGGTACAGTTATAATATTTAAAGCTTTGTCTAATTATCTGCAGAACTTCAAACTTGAATAAATGATAATAAAAACAACAGCTACATACACAAAGCACTCAAATAATCACTCTGGCTCCAATTCCATTCTTTTAATCACTACACTATGCTGTTTCTTAAAAAAATTTAAATTATGTTCAGGGGATTAAACTCAAGAAAATATTTCAGAAAATAAAGATGCAACTGATTTTAAACATTCTACTATAGAATGTTTATATTTCCCCAAATTTCAGATGTGAAACCTAATGCTCAATGGATAGTATTTGGAGTGCTACCTTGGGAAGTGAATTCTGTATACCATGGAGTCAGAGTCCTGTGTACAACATTAGCTTCATTATAAAGATGGGGGAGGTAAAGCAAGATGGAAACAGAGTAAGGCCCTCCAGTGATAGTCTCTCCCCAGAAATATCCATTTGAACAGCTACTCATGCATAAAACTACCTTCAGAAAAGCTAAGGAACCCAGGTGAGGTCACAATACCCAGTTGTAGCAAAATAATAAAAGAAGCATTAAAGAAGGCAGGAAGGAAAGAGGTACCCACATCACAACTCTCACAACTACAAGCATCACAGCACTAGAGACACACTTGCCCTGGTTGGGGGAGAAAGAGTGGATTAAATCTTTAAGACCTGCCACTCAGTACCAAGATGACCACAGTGAAACTCAGTACTGGGCAAAGCCCCCTGGTCCTGGGCTCCAGGGCAGTGCCCTTGGGTGGAGCATCTGAACAGTGCTAGCCTGGGACCAGGGGACTGCTCCCTACCATGCCTTCCCCAGTCTTGTGCAGCACAGCCTGCGCAGCAGGCTCCATTTGCTAGGCAGCAGAACACGGAAGTGAGCGCAGGACTTTGCCTTGGAGTTCAGTGCTAAGCCAGCAAAATTCACCAGTGGATCACAAGATCCCTATCTCCAGACCAGAGCCTGTGGACAAAGCCTCTGGGCCCACCCGGCTGCCAAGTGGAGACCCAAGGCTCCAGTGGAAGAGAACTGTGTTCCAGCCATCATCAACTGCGGTTGTCTGCAGCGGTCTCAGGCTGTAAGTTCACCAGAGCAGCAGGCAGGCCACAGCAGCATGGCCTCAATCCTGCCCCTGTGCTGCACTGCTCTCAGCAGGCTGTGTGGGCCTCGGTGCAATCCAGCCTTGTGGTGTTTGTGCACAAGACTGCTCGCCTCATCTCTCCCCCAAACTCAGGCAGCACAACACAGAATAATCTGTCCACTAGGGGGAAGAAGAGGGAGAGGCAAGTTGTTGCTTAGGAACTTAGGGCAGGGCTGGTCATTCCAAGTGTCACACAGAATTCTGCAAAGCTGAACACAGGCCAGTGACTATGGATGAAGCATTTGGGCCGGCCTTAGCCATAGGCAGAGACTTATAGGAATGAACTAATCTTTTCAGGAACTCCCCCAGCCCAGCCTCAACAATACACTAACTTCAGATTTGGTACAAACTTGGGCATGGGCTTCCCCTAGAGCAGAAACTGACAACACTCCAACAGTGGACATATGCCAAACTTGGACTTAGGATGCCATCTAGGGGTGAAACAGCACCAGTAACCACAGACCCTGGGAAAAGCAGTCTGCTTAGAATTCCTTCCTGGAATGACAGGCACACACACCCAAAAGGCAGATTACCCAAACTGGATACCTAATCCTTGAGTGTGCAGATGTCAAGGATGCCAACAGACATCACAACTCTCAGAGACCCTTGAACTCCCCCAAGGGACAAAATAAGATACCAGAGACCGAGCAATCAGTGCATATGAATTCTCAAATGCAGAATTTAAAATGTTTTGGAAAACACAAGGAAATTAAGAAAAATACAGAGAAACAACTCAGTTCTTTAACAAAGAAATTTAGAGAAACTGAAGTAAGTTATAAAAAAGCAAACAAAAGTCTTTGAGTTGAAAAGTATGGTAAATGAGATAAAAATGTGATAGAAGGCATCCACAGAAAAATACATCAAAAAGAAAAAGAATCAGGCCAGGAGAGATTGGCATAAGATTTTCACAGTACTGAAGGAAAGAAAAAAAAAACTCACAAAAATACAAAGACACAAAATAAAAACTCCTGCCAACAAAGAATCTGCCCTTAAGAAACAAAAGAAGAGGCTGGGGATGTAGGTTAGTAATAAAGTGCTTGCCTAGTGCCATAATCCCTTAACCTCCCAAAAGGAATAAGGAGACATTAAGCCACTCTCCAGTACACAAAAACTATAAGAATGAATCTCCATCAGTCCCATCCCATTAGAAATGATAAAAAAGAATTCTTCAAACTGAAAGAATGAGATAGTAGTAACTTAGAAGAAAACACAGGAAGGTACAGAATTCATAATTAAGAGTAACAAGGCAAATTCAGTATATTCTAATATGAACATGGTAAATACACCATTCACATCTTTAGTATGATGAGTAAAAAAACAGTAACTGTGTTAATATGTTCAGCAACAGGCAATATAAAAAACTAAAATAGGACATCAAAAATTCAAACGGTAGGGAGTAATGGAGTATAAGGCTACAATATTTTTAGTGGGGTTTTTTTGGGCTATCTTTACCTGTCTTTGATCAATTTTAAGTTGCTAGCATTTCAAAATAGCTTGTTATAATCTAAAGATTTTTATAATGCCTCATGGTAACTACAAAACAAAAATATATAATAGACACAATGAAAATAATAAAGGAATCAAAACATTGCTAGAAAAATATCACTTAAACTCTAAAAATGACTATAGGAGAGGGGGAAAGAAAAAAATGACCACAAAGGAAAAAAAACACAAACTAGAAAACAAGTCATATAACAGCTATATTAAGATCTTATTTTTCAGTAATTATCTTAAATATAAATAAATTCTCCAATTAAAAGACAAATAAAAAGAGACAGAGGGGACATTCTATAATGACAAAGGGATCAGCTGAACAAGAGGAAATAACAACTGTCAATAATGTGCACCCACTAGCAAAACATCTGAATGGATAAAGCAGCTATTAACAGACCTACAGGGAGGGAGAGATCCAATACAATAGTAGAGCACTTTACTGCCCCATGTTCAGCAATGAACACATCATTCAGACAAAATCACACAGAATCAGCAGAGTTAACCTGTATGTCAGACCAAATGGATCTAAAAGACGTCTACAGAACACTCTCTCCAACAGCTGGAGAAAACATGTTTTTCTGAATAGCACATGAAACATTATCCAGGATAGGTTATATGGTAGGTCCCCAAATAAATCTTTACAGATTGAAAGTATATTTGGTATCTTTTCCAACCACAACGTAATAAAACTAGAAATCAGTAACAAGTAAATTTAAAAAACTATGTAAGTACACAGATATTAACCAACAGATTAAGGAGGAAAATTTAAAAAGTCTTGAAACAAATGAAAATGGAAACAACAAAACCTATGTAATACAGCAAAGCAGTACTATGAGGGAAGTTTACTGTAACTGACACCTACACCAAAAAGCAGAAATATCTCACAAGCAAGGAGAAAAACAAGAACACCCCAAACTCCAAATTAGTAGAAGGAAAGAAATAATAAAAATCAGAGCAGAAATAAATGACATAGCTCAAGTTAAGATTCACTGATTAGTGAGCAACAACAGATGAAAAGAGAGCATGGTGACATCCTAAGTCCTTACCTATGTAGTAATGATCACAAAACTACCTGTTAGTCCTCAATACATCAGAAGTTGTCATGAATGTATTAACTTTTCTCAGCAAAAGAGCTGAACTGTAACTAGCTTCTTCTTTGCTTTTAATCATTATTCAATTCACAGTATCCTTTCTTGTGTGGTTTTCCCCAGTGTATTTTCTCAGAAAGTTTTTGTGGATATTTATATGTGGAATGCTATTTGGCCACTTATTTCATAAGTCAGAGCTAAGTATTAAAGTCTAAGAACAATTTTGCTCTCAGTATTTACAGATCAGCTAACAACAGAGAGGAAGACTTTTAAGATCAGCTATCTCTAGCTATGCAATGTAAGGTTACAACAGTTCTAACTTTTAACTCTAGTGTAGTTAAGAAATGATGCCCTAGGAATCCACAATACAGTATTTAAGAGAATGATGAAGCAACACTGTCAAAGAATAATTAAAAATAAATACAAGGTTTTTCAGTGCTCTCTTTACTCAAATCTTCCTCATTTCTTCATTGCATGAAGAAGCCACTTTTCATTAACAGCCTAACCTTGCTGAACTTTTATGTATCCATTTAAAGATAAGCGTATTTCTCCCTTATACCTTTGCTTTTTC
Source organism: Heterocephalus glaber (assembly GCF_000247695.1). The sequence goes on from NW_004624805.1 coordinate 10,470,452, forward strand.
TTTTTGGCACTGGGGACGTCACCCAAGCTACTTTCCCAGCCATTTTTATTTACTTTTATTTTGAGACAGGATCTCGCTAAGTTGCCAAAGCTGACCTGGAATAGGAGATCCTCTGGTCTCAGCCTCCAGAGCAGCTCGGACAGGTGTCCACCACCACTCCCTGCTTGTTATGGTTTTTGTCTTTCAACTTCTATTGACCTAGTAGACAATTCTGAAGTTTTTAACCCTTACCTCTCCTCAGCTTTAGACTCAGATGTCTATCTGTTCAGTGAACATCTCTGCCATAGATGTCTCTAACATGTCTCAGCTAAATTCTTCACTTTTTCATATTTTTCTCTTTTTGTTCCTGACAGTAGATTCCAACAAACATGGATTTCATGGTCCCTGTCCACACGTTTTTTTTCCCTTCAGTACTGGGGACTGAACCCAGGGCCTTTGCACTGAATTACACCTCACCCCTTTTGATATTTTATTTAGAGGCAAGTTCTTGTGAAGTCACTGAGTTGCATGGGCTGGGCTTGAACTTGTACTTCTCCTGTCTCAGCCTACCAAAGTGCTGGGATTTAGAGGTGAGTGCCATCACATCCAGCAATTTTATGGCATCTTATTTTCTCTGTCATTACCCATATCCAAACACTATATCATATTCATTCTCCTGTGATAGGTCTTTTCTGTCCTTTCCCTTTACTTCATTCTTGCCATAGTATCTCTGCCCTAACTGAGGGTTTCTTTGCTTGTCTTGCCTACGATGGCAGGCTGCTGGTTTCATCTTTAGAGTCTAGTTTTAGTACCTCCCACAAAATAATGTTAATTTCTTTATAGAGTTCTGATTATAACCTACCCACCTCAAACACTTGCAATGATTCCCACCTCCAGCTATATTTAACAAAGCTTTAAAATTTTCATCCCATATAAGAGCATAAACCCCATTTTCTAGGCCTATTTCTCACTTTTTCTTAGTCATATTCTATGCTAAGGCTGAAATGGCAATCTATTATTGGTTATACTGGCCTAGGTTTCTCTATGTCTTACATAATGTTAATCGCTTTAGCTGAAATATTTTCTACATCTTTTCTTCTTTTATGAATACAACCTTGTTCAATGGCTTCAGGTCAATGGGAATAACCTAATTATTAATATAGACTAATAGTATGATCTAATATTTGCTACATAACTATGTCAGATTTATGATACATTGTTATACTGATTAAATTCAAGGAAGACATTTTACTCTTAAAGTTTTCCTTTTTCTTTCCTAGATGTCTGTATTCCTTGAATCCCCAGAAGCAATTTTTGAAAGTGCACCTCATTAGACTATCTCTAAAATGTATAACATTCTAGTGTAATATTTGAATATATGGATAAAGCTGCAAAAAAGAAGAGACTACAATACTGAAACAGAGGAACACAGTATTAATAAATGAGTAAGAATTTGCTTTCTTGTTAAAAAAAGGCCAGTGGCCTTGTGGATAGAGGTGAAGCAGGAGGCCAGGCGCTCAGGCAAAAGAGGGCTCGTGCAGGGAATCCCAAGTGCTTCTGTATGGCCATAGTATAACTTTAGGGGCTGGCAGAAGCCAATGAAGAGATTTTGGAGAGACAGTTAGAGGTGGTTCATGCTCCGCTAAGAAAGCTAATTATTAAGCCGAGAGCCCAGAAGCATTAACTCCTGACTACATCCTTGCTGTAGATATCTTCTTAGATCCAAAACAAAGTTATTTAAATATTCAAAATGAGTGAATTCTCCAATATAATATTTTTGAACTCACGCTACACAAAAATATAGTGCCCCTTTTTACTTAATGACAAAATGTTTCCACAAATTTGTGTGTTTGTAAACAGTATTTCTAAAATATAACAGAATATAAAAATTTTAATGACATTTGCTTTTTCAAGAAATGCTGAAGAGAAAATATATTTTCTTTTGGCTTCCCTAGAGTACTCATGTACTTTCACTGGGGTTCAGTATGGGCTAATGCGGACAAAAGTTTAAACAGTCCTGTTCCATTTCATTCTATAACACCTCAGAAATTCTGGCACAGGTAATTTTTCATTTATTCTGCTTACTTTTTATTCAGTGTCTAATCAAGGAACACATGCAGAATTTATCATTTGGAAAGGTTTTTACTTAGTGCTCAATTTAATTTTAGCACTCCAGTGATGTTGGAAAGTCCAAGAAACACTGTCATTAACTTTTAAAAAGCATACCTAGGAGTGCAGTGAGTTTTGGAAGAAGTCCAACTTGTACCATCTTATTCCTCAGTCCTGTGTCAAAGGACAGGTTTAGTAAAAGCCGGAGAGTGATATTCAGTAAATCTTCATGCTCACATGGTATCAGTTTCACCAGTTTTTCAACAATATCCATTTCCACCTATGTGAAATAATAAAATGCAGTGAGGATTTATTGCAAAATAACCCAAAAAAGATTAGAAATAATTGTTTTTGTTTTTATACTAATGTATATCTATTTTAAAGATAATTGTGTGGCAATCTTATATTCCCAGTTGATCTCATTTCAATCTATAAACTTTCCTGCAATCAAACTTTTGAGGAGAAAATGTATGTGCATAGTTCTACATCATCTCTTCTTTCTCTTATTTGATTACATCAACTGGAAGACAAATTACATTTGATCCTTGATAATACTGCATTATTAATCACTACCCTCAATGTACCAGGCTCTGTGCTAGATGAAACAATATCTCAAATTGGTTTCAAGGATTCCAAAGTCTAAAAAGAAGTGGACAAATAGAACAAATAATGGAAATATGATAATAATCCAATACACAAAGTGCTCTGGAAGCAACATGCAAGAAGCTACTAAACTATCTAGAAGCAAAGGCCATTTTAAATTAGGAACAGAGTCTTACAAAGAGAAGAAGAAATTGTTCTTTGGTTAAGAAGGGCAGAGGCAATGCAGGTTCGAAGAAGCAGGTAGTAGATGGGCATTTAAGGATAAAAGACCTGGTTTGGAGAATTACAGGTGCTTTGGTATGATCACAGTGTAAAGTACATGTTGGAGATTCGAAGAAGTTTAAAGGTAGACCTTAGATAGATCATAGAGGTTTTTAATGCTCTGCTAAGGAGTCGAATATCATCCTATAGGTAGCAGAGTGTCCTCAATGATTTAAGTCCAAAGGATGATGTGTTCCTAAGGATGGAACACTCCTGAAATCTAAGTTCTTAGATAGCATCCAAGGGCCTACCTTCTAAGAAGGCCTAGTTAAGACTGAAAGGATCAAACCTCTTTGTTTTCTTTTTGTGCAACTAACCCTCATAAATGGAAAAAAAAAGTCTAGGCCAATAAAGGAAAAATTATTTAAATTTTTGTCATGTTTCATGTGAGATGATATTCAGTGGCTAACTGGAAATCGTGTAATACTCAGGAGAGAAGCTGGGCTACAAGTAATCACTAACACTTTAGAACAGGGATGAGCAGCAGATTATGGCTACTGGGCCTAATGTGGCCTGCCATCTGTGATCATACAACCCATGAGCTAAGAATGGTTTTTGGCTTTCACTTTTTTTTTTCAATATTGGTGATGAAATCCAGGGTCTTGTGCATGGCAGCTAAGCAAGCTGGAAGGTAACTACCACTGATCTACACCCCTAGCCTGTTATAGTTAAATGGTTGAAAAAAATAAGGAAGAATGATATATCTATCATGACACATGAAAATTCTATGAAATTAAATTTTTCCAGAGTTTTATTGAAACAGAGCCATAGCCGTCAGTTTATAGACTGTCTATAGCTGCTTTCACACTATTACAGCAGAGCTGAGTAGTTGTGATAGAGATCATATGACTCGGAAAACTTAAAGTACTATTTGGCCATTAAAGAAAAATGTTTGCTGGCCTCTACACTCTGCTTTTGAACATATAAAGTTGCATCAAGAGGGCCCGTGTTATTAACAGAAGTTACAGAAGGCACTCCCAATTATTTATTTTGTAGTAGAAGCATTACATTCAAATTTTTAAGATAGCAATGAAAAAACATGGTTATAAAAATATCTCATGGTAGCTGAGTGTGGTGACCCACACCTGTAATCCCAACACTGTAGGGTACTGAGGTAGGAGGATCACAAGTCTGAGCCTACCCTGGGCAACTTAGCAAGATGTTATCTCAAAATAAAAAATTAAAAGGGCCTGGGGATTCAAGCCTCAGTACCTCCAAAACAAAACAGAACATCCCCTCATGTTTTTTAGTTATAAACAAGTGCTAAATAAAGGGAGAGAAATTCTATATATTATGTGTGATATAAAACTATGGTAAATCTTCAAATTTAAATGCATTGCACAGTAAAAGACATTGCCATTAATCCCCCTCAAAATACTCATTTCACACATGCTTATCCCATCCTTCTTGCCACTTTATCAGGAAGTTCTGGAAGTCTTCTGCGTCTTTCTTGAGTTGTGATGTCGGGGCTGCCTCAACATGCTGAATTGATTCAAAAGGTTTCCCTTTCATGGTCATTCTGACTTTGGAGAAAGAATCGGAAATCTTATGGGGCCAGGCATGGTGAGCAAGGTGGATGAGGACACACTGTGATGTGTTTATGAGTCTTCTTTTCCACTGGTGGCACTCAGCAGCAGCATTCACTGTAATTTTGATATTGTCTTATTATCTCATTAAGGACACAAAAGAGGACTTCCAGAACTACTTCAAAAAGTGGTAAGACAGATGGGATTAAGTGTGTTCAAAGCGAAGGGTACTATTTTGAAGCAGATTAATGGCAATGTGTTTTGCTTTAATAAGTTTTAAAAATTAAAATATGTACCACTTTTTAACACACCTCCTAAGTTCATAGTATTTGGATCATAACAAAAGATTTCTGAATAATCTTGCTTTATTTTTTCTTTTATTGGAGATCGAAAACATAGTGTCCTCTTCACATCCTTAGTATACCCTTTTACTGACCTCATAAAGGTAACATTAACAATTAAGCCTTTGCTTTCCTTTTTCTTTTCATTGCATACTAGCGAATGAACACAAGTTTTTTTAAAATGCCAAACTGACAAAAATCAACATCTGATTTTTCCTTCAGACGTCTATGAACACTTCACAACTACATGGTAGCCACATCTTAGAGCTCTTCATTAGAGTACAAAGCAATCTCCAAAGACTTCCAAAAATCAAACACAAAACTTAAAAGCTGATTCTAAAATGTAAATGGAGAGGTAAAGAAACACCTAGAATAATTTTGAAAAAGAATAATACTGGAGGCTTTATACTGCTGACATGAAGACTGACTATACAATTCCAGGGATACTGGTGAAAGAAAAATTCATAGATTAACAGAAGATAGAGCCTAGAAATAAAACCACATATATATGGCCAACTGATTTTTAACAAAATTAGAAAGGCAATTTCAATAAGATGCAAAGGCAATTCCATGATGAAAGAAGTCTTTTAACAAACAGTGCTAGAACTGGACTGAAACAGACATCCATACATAACGCCATGAATCTTGATCCATATCTTGTACCACACACCAGCTTCACTCAAAATGGATGGATCACAGACTACAACATCAAAAACCCCTATAAAACTTCTTGAAGAAAGCATAGGAAGAAATAGTTGTGAACTTAAGGCAAAGATTTTAAAAATATGACACCATATTTTAAAATATAATATAGTCCATTAAAAAACTTTTATATCCTGAACTTCAAAATTAAAAACTTTGCTCTTTATAAGACTAGGAGAATGAAAAGACAAGCTTCAGAAAAGGAAAAAATACTTGCAAAACATATAACTAATAAAAGGCTTGTATCTAAAATATAGAAAAAAGTTTTAAAAGTTCTTAGTAAGAAAATAAGCAAACCAAGCAACACATATCCTCTCTGTTGTTCCTCTTAATGTTTTGACTTGTTTTGTTATATTTCAATGATTAACTATGTGAATATAATTATATAAATGAGATATGATTCAATTTAAGCCACTAATTGAAAGATATTTTTAGGTAAATTGCATTTACTCTAAATATATGTCTAAAAAACAAGGTCAGTATTTGCACACATCAAGAGTAAAAAGAATACTTTTCATAAGTAATACTTACAAATAGATCAGCCATCCCCCTACATTTTTCAAAAAAATAAAACAGCCACATGCTTCAGCTGCTACTAATTATATCAGGTAATATTTTTCTTTTGAAAAAGTCATAGCATATGTATACACTGTTAGAACAAGACTTAGTAATAAAATAACTTGGAGGGTTTGTTATTAATTTGTATTCCTACTGCACAGTATGGAATGTGAAGTATGTGTCATTAGTCAATCAACACTAGACCTGTATTTATTTAACACAGCCCATTAGTCATGTCTTTTTGGTTGATTAAAAAGAAAAGCTCATCATCAATGGCTGAATTTAGTAATCGTCTCAATATGCAATAATCTCTACAATTCTATAAAATAGAATTTATAGTTAATTAATATTTTTAAGTGTTTCATGTAAAGTGATCATCAGCAAGTTGTTTTAGTCTTTAATTATATTGTTCATTGTTTGTAGAAGCTAATACTTAAAAGTTATTTATTGTTAATCTTGCTAAAAATGTGTTAAAGAAACAACATAAAAATAAAGACAATCTGTAAGATGTCCTTAAATAAAAAGCATTTCTTTCTTTTTTTTTTTTTTTAGGTGCTGGGGATCAAACTCAGGACCTTGCACTTGAGGGGCAGGAACAGTGGCACTGGGCTAAATCCCTGCCCCGAAAAGCATTTCTTCCATAATAAAAATAAAATCCATACTATCTATGGTAAAAATCTGTATAATCAAACATGTGTCATTAATTTGGATGAATAATCTTTCTGAACCTCAGTTTTTCCTCAATAAGAAATGTTCTGTAAGATGATTATATTGTCCAAACTTATGATCTCATTAAAAATCATTTTAATAATAATCTTGAGATCTTTTTGATAGAAGGAGCATATAAGTGCATTACTTAAATACAAAACTAATCTATACATGGTAAATACATGTTGATTGCAAATATATTTAAATTCTGAGAAAATACTAAAAGTGAAATTAATCTAATTACATAAATAGAAGAACATAGTTTAACGCATTGAGAAATATTTGCTCCCATTTTACTTTTTCTCTCCCCTTTCACACAAAGGTGATAATTCATATATTTTAGTCGATGCAGTAATAAATTAATATTTATATTTTTGGCCATAAAAAATAAATGGTAGAATCAGGGGGCTCTTATGAAGATGGTTAGACTAATTAGCACATCAGATCAAATGTTTAATGGAGGTTTCTGTTTTCGTTTTTTGGGGGTTTTTTCCCATTAAGTTTATTGGTACATTTTTGGTATAAAATACAGTTACAGTCATCATTGGGATCTTGTACTATTACAAAACCCATTCTTTTTTTTTTTTGGTACCGGGGATCGAACTCCGGACCTTGCTCTTGTAAGGTAGGCACTGGAACCACTGAGCTAAATCCCCAGCCTGGACATAGTTTAACTTATACCAAGGGGAAGCAATTACTCAGCCACACCCTAACTGCTTATAAATCTATCTACCTATCATCCCAGTCTCAGCATCATTTTGTTAGATATAAGGTCAAAGAAAACAAAAACATGGTTCTGATTAATCTCTCTTGATACATTCAATCTCACAACAATATAAGACAGGCTGAATATAACTAAATACTAATGATGAAAACGATAGATATTAAATATATAGAGGTAAAATAAAATTTTCTATATTTAAGAATTAGAATTCAAGCACTTATAAATTTGATACATCACTATCAGGTTTTCAATAAGCATATTATGACATTCAATATAACAAGCTACTTCTTAGTTCGATTTTAAAAGAAAAAATAATAGCTATAAGTACTATATATTAATTATTAATCCACCTGAAGGAGAAGTCACTTATACTAATAATACACAGTCACATATAGTTAATACATATAGTTTTAAAAACAGTCCTCAATGGAGTTACAGCCCATAGATCATTTCTAGGAACTACTCTGAGAAAATAATCAGATATATACTCAAAAATGTATGCACAAATATGTATACTAAAGTGCTGCTTATAATAGCTAAAATTATAAAAAACTGAGATGTCTGAAAACAGTGTCGTTACTTATATATCTATTTAGTATGCTACTACACTAACAGAGATGCTTTAATGATATGGAAAAAAAGCAGATAAGAATATTTCTTTTATCTTTAGGGCTAGGGATATACCTCAGTGGGAGAAATCTTGCCAGCATGCATGAGACCCCATTAGTTCACTGCCCTGTACCACCAAAACCAACAACACCTCCTGTAAAAACCCTCACCTTCTATCTTCGTATATTTGTGTATTATGCATATTCTACAGAGGGGAAACACTGTATGCCCAATTTGTATTTCTCAAAGGCAATTATATCTACATAATAGCAAATAGGAGGCCAATGTAACAATCCAAACAACAAATGAAATATAAATACAAAGTAGATGAAATAATGAAATGGCACTAAGAACGGAAAGAAGGGATAGTTTCCAGAGATATTTAAGGAGCAGAATCAAAAGGTTGTAGCTATCAACTGGAATGATAGGTGACAAGATTGGGCTAAACGCTAATCTCATACATTAAAATCAGAAATGAAGGAGGCAAACTAGGAAAAAATAATAGAGTCATATGTCCCTGAAGTACAATTTTCAGATTAAACTACTTTCTATATTTAAAATGGCAAAATCTATTATAAATGGTATGTTAGAAAATATTTTCATTCAGAAAGTTTCAATTATCTTGAATATTAACTAATATGGGATGTATTTCCCAATTAAGCCATTTCAGTGAGTAACTGCTATTATAAAATCTTCAGAATTATTATAATAGGGGTAGTATAAAATGTTTATTTTTAATCAAGATATGCTAGTCAAAAAATGGCTAACATGAACTATTTCAAGAAGGAGCTTTGTAAATTACCATATCATTTTTATTCTCCATAAAAATGCTGAGTTTCTTTAAGAATGTTACAACTAGAACAAGCAGCTCAAAATTGTCCCGATCAAGAGCCTTCACCAACATGTGAACTATATTCTTATTCCTCATCTTCAGTTCTGTACGAGTATCCTCAGCTAGATTCAGAAGCAAATAAAGAGCAACTGGAAAAGTAAAACAGATAAGAGTTAAATGACTGGCATATTGAGTCAACAATCTAAAAAATTACTTCTCATTTATCAGGTTAATTGAAGTAGTTCTAAAAAGATAATGTATTATTTTGAGAAACTTAATTGGTTAGTAATTAGTTCTTGAGAAAACATTAACATTGAATGACGTATAACTATATATTATACAAAACATATATAATACATATATATAAAATAATATTCTTTTGATGATGACAGAGTAACCAAAATAAGACAATGACTCCAACTCTTGCAGCTTAATGCTTCACAGTAATCAACTGGCAATTAAAAGATTTAAGTCAGCAAGTGATAAGAGAAGCAAGGAAAATAACTTTTATGCATATAGAAATATCATAAAACTTCAACAACTAAAGATCGCTGTGTTAAAAGTTACAATCCAAAATACACAGCACAGCTTGAGCTACATTTGAGAATAAAAAATCTAGTTTTCATAATCAAACTGATTTTGTTAAGTCACTGTAACAAAGGTCCCTTTGAAATTCAGTAAGACAACTGTTATACTAGATAAAGGTCAATGTCTATTACTACCATATAGAGTTTGTTTTGAATCTCTGTATTGCCATTGTTTCCTTCTAAGAATTAAAATTAAGCAGTAATATTTTCCTTTTCCTTTGATTGACAGGGATCTTCAGAGTTACAATTAAAAAGTTTCTTTGAAAAAAAAAAGGTTTCTATTAATCTATGTAGAACTACGTAGGTTCTTTGGTGCACAGTCTTATTTACCTCTTATGGCTTTCTACCACACATACTGCAAACCTCATTACTTATGAGGTGGAGTTCTCAAAAGGTCTTTAGCAATAGTGGAGAAAAATTAGATCTAGATTAAATTCTGCTTATGTCCAGACTAACAAATTATTAGTTGAAGATGTAAAAGGACCAAATTCTTTCTACACAGTTCAACTGTGTTCCAAAACGAAGCTCAGGGATATTTATATGAGTAAAAAATATACAACACTCAAGAATGTAAATTTCATGCTCTCTGACAGTCAATCAAAGATTATTGTTATGGATTATATCTCAGTGTCCCCTTAAAGCCTCATGTTGGATCATGGGGACATGATACTCATGAGTGGATTAGTCCACTGATAGGTTCAGAGCTAAATGTGATTCAGGAGGAGAAGCCTGGTTGGAGGAGGTAGGTCACTAGGACATGGCTTCAAAGAGTGTTATCTTCCTCCATCACCCCTGGATCTCTCCATTTCCTGCGGCCAGGAAATGAGCTGTTTCTCCCTTGCCGTGTCTTTCTGTCATGCTGTCCTACCTTGGAACCCGCTGACTATTGAGTAAAACCTCTACAAATTACGAGCCAAAATAAACCTTTCCTCCTTTAACATGTGGGTGTTGGACATTTTGTCCCAGCAATGAGAAAGTAACTAAGACAATTATCAATAATACAAAGAAGCAGGAAAATATAACTTATAGGTAGGAAAATATATCAACCTGTGAAACTGCCCTGGGAACAGATAGAGAGGTTAGAATTATAAAATGGGAAGATTCAAGATTGTATCACTATTCCAGCGCTTCTAGAAGTTAGGTAGGTTAAGAAACAGGAGACAAAAAATATTCACACTTCCTAACAACAGAAACTAAAATGCCTGAGATAATATATCAGGTGCCACTACTAGCAGTTTAAAAATGGAAGAAAAAATTCTGAAATTGAAGTAATAATCATAACCTATCCAAATTATAACCTATCCAAAAATAATCATGAGAAAAAATAATAACAAAAATGTAAGAGGTATGAGAGAACTGTGGAACAACATCAAGTGGCTCAATATATATGTATAATTATAGTTAATTGAAAAAATAACACAAAAATTTCCAAATTTAATGAAAACTATAAACCAAGATTTTTAATAGGCTCACCGAACTGCAAGAGTGAGAAATATGAAGAAAATTATGCAAAGGGATATCATAATGGAACTATTCAAAACAAATGAGAGACAATCTTAAAAGCTACCACAGAAAAACATATAGTGGACCTTCGAGTTACGACCAGCCTCACATATGAACAACTTGGGTTACAACTAGAATTTCAGTTTTAACTTATGACCAAAGTCTTGAGTTACGACCTGAATGCCGGTGGCTTGTGTGGTTGTAAACAAAGACTCATGATGCCAGAAAAGCATATGTAAGTGTACATAAACATCAGTCTGAGCCCAGATGTGCATGTTTGTGGATGTGATTTCGGTCAGTCCTTTACATAATCACTACGATTATTACTATCAAAATGGCCCCCAAAAAGCTAGAAAAGAAGCTAAGGAAGGAAGAGAAGATAATGAAAGCAATCACAATAAAAAAGAAGAAGGAAATTATGGAGAAACATGACAGTAGCATTTATGTGACCCATCTTGGTAATACATATATACAGCATGTTGAAATCCACCATCTCAACAAGCTTACAAAGAAAAGATTATATAAGAAAGTTAGTGTTGCTAAAGGTGTCACTCAAATTAGTAAGTCATGATCAACAGCGTTAGATGAGGTAGAAAGACCATTATTAGTGTGGATAAATGAAAGACAGAGGGCAGGTTATAACCTGAGTCTATAATTTGTGAAAAATTTGTGAAAAAGCTGGGGCTATAAATGCAGATCTCGTGAAGGATAACCCATCAATGAGTGATAATGGTGAAACATTTCATGCCAGTAAGGGGTGGTTTCACAATTTTAAAGCGAGAACTGGGGTTTACAGTATAACTAGGCATGGTGAAGCAGCCAGTGCTGAAAAGGGGCTGCTGAAAATTGCATACACTGCTTTGAAACAATGACACAGAGAAATGGCTTTTGCTCTCATCAAGTTTTCAACTGTGATGAAACTGACCTTTTCTGGAAGAAAATGCCCAAGAGAACATACAATACCCAGGAAGAGAAGAAAATGCCAGGTCACAAGGCTATAAAGGATAGGCTAACCTTGTTGCTATGTGTCAATGCGAGTGGTGACTTCAAGATAAAGCCTCTCTTGGTTTATCACTCTGAGACCCCTAGTGTTCAGAAAACATAAAGTCATGAAGAATAGGCTAGGGTTCTTGTGGAGATCTAACACAAAAGCCTGGGCAACAAGAATATTTTTCCTTGAGTGGATCACGGAGGCTTTCTGTCCTACTGTTAAGAAATATCTAGAGGACAAAGGTTGACCACTCAAGGCTCTTCTCATCATGTACAATGCTCCTGCTCACCCACAAGATTTGGAAGAAGAACTGGCTAAAGAATCCCTATGGCTCTCAGTCAAGTTCCTCCCACCTAATATGACTCCACTACTGCACCCTATGGATCAGCAGGTTATAGCTAACTTTAAGAAGCTATACACCAAGAAACTGTTCCTGAAGTGCTTCTATATGGTCTCAGATACAGATTTAACCCTTAAAGAGTTCTGGAAGGAATATTACAACATCCCGTCCCTGTGTGGGGTTAATTGAGAAATCCTGGGCCAATATCTCTGTAAGGACAATGAGATCTGCCTGGAAGAAAGTGTGGCCTAAAATTATACAGCAGAGAGACACTGAAGGTTGTATAGAGGAGCCTGAGCCTTCAATTGACCTTGTGGTTGATAAAACTGTCACTATAAGTCCACAGGCTTGCAGGTAGACAGTGGTGATGGTGAGGAACTGCTGGAGGAACACTCAGAGGAATTGTCCACAGAGGAACTTCAGCAACTTCAGGCTGAGTAACAGAAAATGGCAGATGAGGAGCTTTCTGAAGAGGAGGGGGAGTATCAACAATCGTGCAGCAAAGTTCTTCTTCTGAAATAAAGGAAGTCCTGAAAAAATGGATAGAGCTACAAACATTTGTAGAGAAGACCCACCCAGAGAGAGAAAAAGCCAATTGTTGCATTCACTTGCTTAATGACAAGGTCATGTCATACTACAGAACAGTGGTAAAGAAAAGACAGAAGCAGAAAACCTTAGACCACTTTTTAGTTCTGAAAAAGGTTGAGAGTTAGTGAGCCAGAGGCAGGTCCTAGTGGGCTACAGACTCTCCCAAGAAGAGAAAGGACACCAGAGAGCGAGAGTCCTGATGTTTTTATGGACGGGACCTCTCCTTCCAAACCATAAGCACCTTCCATTTCATCTTCCCTTCCTGCAAGCCAAAGATATCAACTTGAATGGTGAGTACAGTATGGAATTGTTGTTTCTGGTAAACCAGGCACATTTTATAACTTTTTGGTGAGTACACTAGGAAAATTATTGGTGCTTCTGATAAATTACACACATTATACAACTTTTTTTTTATTATGAAAAGGTTAGTTAAGGGGTGCTTTGGGAGGTTTGGAACACATTGTGGGAATTTCCATTATTTCTTATGGAAAAAATAGTCTCGACTTACAACCAACTTGAGTTACAACCAGCCCCCACTAACAAAATGAATTTGTAAGTCAAGGGTCCACTGTACACAAAGAAAGAGATGACAGAAGGCTTCTCAGCAAAAACAATGTGAGCAAGGCAATAGTAAGGGTAACATCTTTAGAGCTTGGAAAGAAGTTTTTAACCTAGAATTCAAAACCTGGCGAAAATATTTCAAAAAAGAATAAAATCTATTTTAAATGTATAAAAGACAAAATAATATCACCAGTACACTTATCCTAAATGAAATTTTTAAAGAAAGCAAATGATACCAGATAGAAATATGTATCAACACAAAGGAATAAGATCAGTGTAAATGGTAAGTATGCACATGAATACAAAAGATTACTTTCTTATGATTTAAGTACCTTTAAAATAAAACCAGCTGCTTACATAAAAATAGTAACACATTTTGGGGTTTGTAAATATAATAAATATTAATAAATAGCATAAAGGCAGGGAGGGAAAATGGGTCTAACACCAAATGTTAAATGTGATAAAATCACTTCATGGCAGACTTAATTTACATAAGTTAAAGATGTATACTTGAGGGTAGACAAGGTACATTTAAAGACATAAAATATAAACCTTAAAGATTTCAGAACAAAGATTTCATTACCAAGCATAATGAAGATTATTTTATAAAGATAAAGTAATTTAGAATATATTATAATCCTATGTCATTATGTTCCCAAGACAGCTTTAAAATACACGGAACAAAAATAGAAATGTAGAAGAAACCAATAAACCCACAAGTACAAAGATTTTGGTGTTATTCTCTCAATAATTAATAGAAAAAAATCAGCACAATAGAAAATCACCATCAACTATTTCTCACGGACCTTTATGGAAGATCCCACCTAACAGAATGCACATTCAAGTACACATGCAGCCTTTACTAACAAAGAAGTTACTGCAAACCACGAAACAGATCTCGATAAATTTAGGACTGAAGTCATGAAGTGCATTTTGTGTTGGTTTAGATCCGAAACATTTCCCTAAAATCTCATGCATTCATAGGCAAGCTGTAGGAAGGTGACTGGATCATGCGAGTGGATTACTTCATTAACGAGTTCATAGATGAATGTGCTGTTAGGAGGTGCAGCCTAAGAGGTAGGTCACGTGGGGCATGAGCTGGAAGGGTGTGTTTCTGTTCTGTCTCTGACTCTCTGTCTCTCCATCTCTCCCCCTACCCCCGTCTCTCTCTCTGCTTCTTGGCTGCCATGGGTTGTGCAGCTTTCCTCCAACATGTCCTTCCCGCAACAAGAAAGTGTCTAATACACATTTACTGATGATAATAATTAAATTGAATATCAACACAAAGATCTCTGGAAAATCTCCAATTAATTTGGAATCAAAAAAACCTCCTTCTAGTAACTTATAGGTCAGGGAAATTGTGAACTATTTCAACTAAATGAAAAAGAAAAAATGACATATCAAAATCTCTGGGATGCTATCAAGTCAGTGGTTAAAGGAAAACTTATTCCAGTAGCACTAGGTATCTATATTATAGAAGAAAAGTCTTGGATTAATGACCTCAGTTTCCACCTTATAAAACAACAAAGTAACAACAAATTAAAGCCAAAGAAAGAAAATAATAAAGATCAAAGTAGAATCAATAAAACAGGAAAGCATCTATGTAGACAAAATCAATCAATAAAACTATATTGGATGGAATAAACAGCATTGTACAGATTGCTAAACTGCGATCAAAAGTTCATTTTTTAAAAAAAGTGCTTACAACAGCAATAGGAAATATGAAATACTTAGAGATAAATTGGACAAAAGATATGAGAGAACTATAGACTGAAGATAACATAGTATTGGTAGGGGAAATTAAAAGATCTATGTAAATAGAGAAGTATACTCAAACTTTTGAGTCAAAAGACTAAATATTGTTAAGATGTCAATTCTTCTAAAATTGATCTATAGATCTGATCTATAGATCTCATGCAACCTTAAAACCCTACAAATTATTTTTGGTGGAATTTGATAAGTTGATTCTAAAACTTATATCAAAATAAAAAAGAGAATAGCTAAAACAACTTGGGGGGTTGAAGTATTAAACCAACAGGAAGGAATAACAACTGTAAATATGTATGCACCAAATACTGGGGGACCTAAATTCATGAAATAAACAGCTGGACATAAAAGATCAAATGAACACCAACATAATCATAGTGGGTGACCTCAGCATCCCATTTTCACAAAGAGATCAACTAAAGAAAAAATTAACAGTTATCAGAGCTGAAACACACCTTTGAACAAATAGGCTTAACAGATACTTCTACTACTACAACAGCATACGCATTTGTCTTAGCAGCACTATGATATAACACATCATGGTCCATAAGCTTGCTTAAATAAATACTATAATACACGGTGCTGGGAAAACTGGTTATTTACATGCAGAAGTTTAAATTTATACCCATCTTTCTCACCATATACAAAACTAAAAGTAAAATGGATCAAAGATCTAAATATTAAAACAGAAACAATTGGCTGGAAAACAAAATAGGTAAAAGCTCTTAAAGACATTTGTAGGCAATGACTTTCCGAACAGAATCCCAATTGTACAAGAAATAAAACTGAGTATCAACAAATGGATTATCTCAAGCCAAAAAGCTTCTGCATAGCAAAGAAATAACCAACAGAATGAAGACAATCTACAGATGGGAAAAAAATTTTTTTTCGAGCTATACATTGGATAGAGGATTACCATCTAGAATACATAAAGAAATAAAAAAATTAGATCCCCCCCAAATAAAAGACCCAAGCCAAAAAACAGACAAGTGAAATGACTGGACACTTCTCAGAAGTACAAATGGGCAATAAGCAAGGCAAAACAACATTGAGATTCTAACTATTCCAGAAAGAATAGCTATCATCAAGAAATCAAACAACGACAAACCCTAGGGGCTGCAGGGAAAAATAAACCCTTCTGCATTGTTGGTGGGAATGTAAACTAGTAAGACCATTATAGAAATCAGCACTGAGATTTCTGAAAAAACTAAAACTAGAAATTCAGTTCAACCTAGCTATTCCCCTTCTATGTTCCCCCTCCTGGGAGAGTTAAAGACATCATCATTACAGGGATACATGCTTACCTATGATTACTTACAGTAGCACAATTCATAAAGGCTAAGTCTTCAAAATGGCCTATGTCTATCAACAGATAAATGGATAAAGAAAATGTGGTATTTATATACAATGGAGTACTACTGTGTTATAAAGGATAAATTTGAGCCATTTGTAGGAAAATGGATGCACCTTGCGACCACAATACTAAGTGAATTATCCCGGGGATTTAGCTCAGTGGTTCTGGCGCCTGCCTCGCAAGCAAGCACAAGGCCCCAAGTTCGATCCCCAGTACAAAAAAAAACACAAAATCCTCAAAGTTAATTAAATCAGACACACAAGCTTAAATAACAATATAAAAAATGTCAAAGAGCAAAATTTCTAAAAAACCAGGAAATAAGAAGATAGATTTTTTTGGAAATGGGAAGCAGATACTGGAGGGGAGGGAAAGGAGAAGTCAAAAGAATGAGTATGTGTCATGTACATGTATCAACTACTCACAATAAATGTGCTCACTATGTACCACAAATACATGTGAATAAAAAATAAACAATAGGTGAGCTAATTACTCAAGAAATATTTTTGAAAACTATGTAATTAAAAGTGCTAAAAAAGCGTCTAAAAGTATTTTGAAAGTTAGCAAATATTTTCATGCACAAAAATAATCAAATGACCAATGAGCTAAACTAAAAATCCATATCCAAATACAAACCAGGAATAGATGATATAAAACTGAAAAGACATACATCATTCTCTCTGGCCATCATAAAATTTTGCATCTTATCAGTGACTGCAAAAAACACGCTAGTAAAGTCTAATATTCTTCAATAAAGCTTAGGAACAAAGAATTTTTCTATTAAAGAGATTATTTTGAAAACTCATATCACTTTCTCAGAAAACAAATAAATCACTTTATAAAATATGTACACTAACAGTCTTAGAAATAAAGATTCTTTTTGAAAAGGTCACAAACCAAATTAAAATATATGTAAGGGTTAAATGGGGAAAAACAGTAGAATGAAATTTAAAAATTATTAAGGAGAGAAGGGTTCAACATATTAAAATTTATAAAACTTTCATTATTCTGATATTAGCTTACTGGTACAACAAAAAAGGAACAAAATAAATGTATTTAGAGTAAATACTTTGTTGCTTTTCTCACTGCTTAAGAATTCATACCTCTCAATAGCTGTTCTTGTTTTACCACAAGCCCCTGGTACTTTTTAAAGGTTTTTTCATAATCTTTCTTCAAGGTTTGGTTTTCAAGGTCTTCATCAAGTAAAAACTTAAGTTAAGGATCATACATTCTTCCTGAAACCAAAAAGAACTCTATTGAAAATATTATGAAAAATAGCACTACTAAATGTTAAATACAAGTTTATCTAGTTACTTTCTCTAACAATAGGTTCAATAAAATGCTCTTCTCTGAACAGTAATTGTGCTAAAAGGACATCTTAGCCAAGGGTTCAAAATTTTCTTGGATTCCTAATCCTTGGCTGAGGAAATATTTGAACTTCATCAAATACTTGAATTCCTACTACCCAAGAAATTAAGGGTTGGGGATTTAGCTCAGTGCCACTGTGCCTGCCTGGCAAGCACAAGGTCCTGAGTTTGATCTCCAGTACTGCCAAAAAAAAAAAAAAAAAAATCCAAGAAATTGCATGCACATATTTCATTTAAATTGCCAAGTCTACAACTTTCAACAGATTATTAAGTGGGTCCATGCAAAAAGTATTGCTTTATAGGGAGTGATTTAATTACTAAGAATACTGGATTCCACTTCAGAGATTCCCAGAATATTCAAAGGATGAAGATTAAATGTAAAGCTTTTTAGCACCCTCTTCAGATCACAGACACCAAGAGAAAAATATTCCAAAGAATAAGGTCTACTTTTTTTGTTTGTTTTACAAAGGAATGTTAAGAAATGTATAATGCTGTGCCCAACAGGAATGATGTTTTCATTTTTCAAAAGACATGAGAAAACACTGAGTTCAAAGGAATTATCATGGCTTGTTGATCTGTAAAACATATCACCTTAGGACAGATACAAATAAAATAGGACTTCTGGCCTAGAAGAACCATATTATAATAGGCAATATGATATCTTCAAATACTAGGAAAATTGTAATGTTGGAAAGAATATCTTTGTTCTATATTACTTCTGTATATACGACTACAACCAAGGAATATAAGTTAGTGGTTAAGCAAAGGAATATTATAATAAATAGAATTTCAAAAACAGGAGGAGTTAAAACAATAGAAAGTAATACTGTTAAAGAATGGACTATGTAACTCTGTCAGGGAAAATACAAAGATTTATATTGCAAGATAGTTTAAACATTATTTCTAAGGTTCCTTTCCCAGGTTCCATCATTCTATAGGCCTCTCAAAATTGTACAGTGGTGACTCAGTTCATGAGCTCAATTCTCTCCACAATTCTGGTTGTAAACCAATCTGGATAAAAACCAAATCAAATTTCCTCATAAGGTCAACATTGAACTTAACCAGTGAATTTGATTTGGTTTTCGTCCAACTCAGTTTGTGACCAGAATCATGGAAAGAATCAAGTTCAGGATTGGTACCAAGCTATCACTGCATTTGTTAAGAAGAGTATGTTTTTGTTTGTTTTGGTACTGAGGATCGAATTCAGGTTCTTGCACTTGCAGTGCAGGCGACGCAGGCGCTGGAACCACTGAGCTAGATCCCCAGCCCAAGAAGAGTATTTTTACACTTAACTAAATAAATCATAAAAACAGAACTTTAAACTAGCTTCTTCACAAAATTTACCTCCATTCCCATCAAAATCACTGAGAGAGAAGGGCATAAACAACAACGGTGAGCCACACTTCCACTAAGTAGACCTTACAGGACACAGTGGTGTGGCCAGCTTGTTGGAAAATCACCTGTACCATTATCCAGCACCATTTGTGGCTTCTTCCTTCTATCTCATGAGTAATAAAGTTGGGGAGAAACAAAAGTTAAAATGCCAAACTCTATTCTCACACTTTCAATGTTCATCTTTTTTTTTTTTTTTTTTTTTTTTTTGGTACCGGGGATCGAAATCGGGACCTTGCACTTGTGAGGTAGGCGGTGGCACCACTGAGCTAAATCCCTGGCCCAGTTTCAATGTCATCTTAACCTTCAATATAATCTTGCATGGTTTTCAAGTAATAAAATTAGTAATATTTTAAAAAACCCCAATAACTTATCCAAAATTTATAGTAGGAGGCAAAGTCTGGGTCAAGATGGCACCCTAAAAGGATATCGGCCTTCTTCTTCTTAGAAAGTTCTTCTTGCCAAAGCTCGTGTCTTTTTAACTCATGATCAATGATATTCATACACAGAGCTCCAATTTTATAGTGAGTGATTACTCCGTGAAATTGAGAAAAGCTGGAAAAAACAGATTTTAATATTATTTAAATACTGGTATAGGAAATTTGATTTTGGCAAATATTGGTACAAACAACATAGGAAATAAATTGGACATATACATTCCAATAAATGAATATATCCACAGTATACTCAGAATATTTGAAATCTTAACATTACTTTAAATAGATTTTAACATGATATTCTTACTTTAAATATATTTTTGAGACAGGATCTCACTATGTAGCCCAGACTCACTTTGAACTCACATTCTTCCTGCCTCAGCCTCCCACAGGCTGGGATCACAGGAATGGACTACCTTACACAGTTTAAATATAATTATTTTTAAGAAGTTGGAAATGAAACACATTTTATAAATAACCATATTAACCATTCAAAATATTCTGAGACTTTTCAGACTATTATTTAATAAAATAACTATATTAGTCAAAGCTGATATTATATATATTATACAAAATAGTATATGTTATTATAAATAGGATATTACTTAGCCATACAAAAAGAATAAAATCCTATCATTTGAGGGAACATGAGTGGAACATTACATTAGGCATAGAAAGACAGGTACATGTCCTTGCTTATAGGTAGAAGCTAAAACAATTGATTACATAGAAGTAGAGACTAGTATAGTGGTCACTAGAGGCTGGCAAGGCTTGAGGGGAAAGGTACAAGGTTGAATAACAGGTACCAAAATACATGTACATAGGAAGAATAATTTCCAATGTTCTACAGCACAATAGGATGGCTACAGTTTATAGTTTAGAATACACTTTATAAAGAACTAAGAGAGGAATTCAAAGGTTCTCAACTCAAAGAAATGATAAATGTTTAAGGCAACAGAAATGTTAATTACCATGACTGATCATTACACACTGTATACAAGTATTGAGGAATTATTACACTATAACCCCTAAATATACAGAATAAAAATGAAATTAAAATACAGCTGAAAGTAAAACAACACATATAAACCATAAGTACAATGTACAATGTATATACACTTGTATTTGCACCTACAAGTGTATATACACCAATAACAATTAGTATTTTATTCTGGGTCAGGCTTTATTCTAAGTATTTTAATTCTTAATTACTTAATCTAAAATTACTAAGCATTCAATCTTTCACTCTGAAGACAGTGTTACTCTTATGATCCAAATTTTACACAGGAAGAAAACAAGGCACAGAGAAGTGACCCAAGACCACACAGTTAATAAGCAACAAGGCTTGGATTCAAATCAAGACAGTCTACTTCTACAGCCCACATTTTAAAATGCTAAGCCACTACACTAACCCATCATGCATGTGTGCACGTGCATATGCACGGGTGAGTGGAGACTGAATGATGGGGTCACCGAGAGCAGACAGAGAATGGGAATCAGACAAAAATAAGAGTTCAGAAGCACAGCACAAGCAAAGAAAGAAAGACTGGACCAATGATCTACAAACTGACAGCAACAGACAGACTACTTTTATTTTATAATTTTTATACTTACCTGGAAAAGCAAAAAAAGATATAAATAATGTTTGTAGCTAACTCAACACTTTGCTTCCAGTCTTCTCTCAGGACTCTTGCTAGTGCACCAAGGGCAGTTTCTATAGAAAAAGCCAACGTAAGAAATGATCATTTGCTCTGACTCTGGTATAAAAGGTGACTGGTTTTAAATGTCTACTTATTAATAAATAACAAAGCTAAGATAGAACTAGGACAAAAAAGTAGGATGCTTCTTTCCAATACAGAAAGCTGTTTTTAAAACTAAAATATTACTTTTGCTTAAAACATGTCTAAACTGTAAACAAACATAATTTAGGTAAAATAACAGAATACTTATACTGGCCACTCTTCATTTGATGTGTATTTCTACTTGGAATTTTACTACAATAGTACTGATGTTTTTCTTTTTTAACACCTGATTTAAGGTATAAGAAAAAAAATAGAATAAATCTAGAAAAAATTTTCATTTTATTTGTTTAGAAGACTTATACCTGTTCCACTAAAATAAGTTGACCAAATAAAACTTATACACAAAAATAAATCTATTACTTCAGTAACACACACCAATAGATGTAAGACAAAAGGTCTTCCAAAAAACTATCTCCCAGGCATATTAATAAGCTTCACTGTTAGATTTATCTACAGAGGAAGGTAAAAATAATAAATTAATCAAAATTGTCATACATTAAATATAATGATATTAATTTTAAATTGGACTTGTCCCATGGTTTATCAATTCTTAAAAGTACTGAAATAATATATGTGCATGTTAAATGTAGAAATTATTTCAATTGTCTTTAAGTACCAAGAATCAACTATATTTAATAAGCTGTATTATTAGTACCTATTATGGTTATAAAATACTCAGTTTATTTCTGGCTAGATTATTAAACAAGAATTAACTATTAGTTATTAATACACTTAGTAGATTTTAGCAAACTAAAAAACACCCTGTAACAGTATTTCACAGTATTATCCACATTCACAATGTAGAGCCCTAGAACAGTATATACTTTGAATAGAAGGCAATGTTTGTTAACACATAAAATCTCCATAAAGTCCTACTTAATAAGAATCTGGTTTAGCACTGTTCAATCAAGTAATTCCCAAAAGGCCTCTAACCATTATAATGTAGACAAAATAATACTTCTTAATACATTTTAGAAATACTACTTTCTTATATTGTCATGAATGTAGGGCTAGGTTTCGTGACCAATTTTATTTCATTTTCTTTTATAAAAGTATCTTAATAAAAATATAGCTACAAGATGCTCCTAGGCCAGAGAAGGTGAGCTGATCCCAGCACCCGGAAGGAAGCTCCCCTGCCACCAACTCATGCTCCTAGGCAGAGAAGCTGAGCCGGTCCCAGCACCCGGAAGGAAGCTCCCCCGCGGCCATCCCAAGCTCCTACGGCAGAGAAGCTGAGCTGCGCAGGCGCCAGAAGCACCCCCCACCCAGGGAAATGAGAAGACGCATAAACAAGCCTCAAAAACAGACTTTCGGATCACCTACAGCAACCCCAAAGGGAAACGAGATGTAACAATCTGATACTCAACCACCTGGA
>NW_004624805.1:10498177-10509209 GCF_000247695.1 Heterocephalus glaber
TATTTCAAAATACATTGCAATAAGAATTTTAAAACATTTTACCACTTATTTTAACAAAATAAAAATGTCAAAAACCACAAGCAATAATTTTGTCATTATCAATTAAATACTGATTATCTACCTTTTTCAGGTAAATCTAAGTTGTCATTTTTAAATTCCACATCTGATTAACATGATTATATGCATTATTGATGGCAAAAGGCAACAGCTTAAAATTAGCCCTCAATTAGATCTGAATTCATATAGTCTTACCTCTGTTCCTTCAAAAGGAGGTGGATCTTTAGGTTTGCTTGATTTTTCTTTTTTTTCTGTAAAAATATATTTTTTAAAAATGAGAAATAGGTTTTTAGAGTTTTGGAGTAAGTTTTATTTTTCAGCATCTTTGAGTAGATAAGTTGGAGATATTAAGACTAACTGGCTGATAAAATTTACCTTTTCAAATGTATAAAAAAAGCACTTCTGGGGCTGGGAATTTAGCTCAGTGGTTTTGCTGCTTGCTGTACAAGTGCAAGGACCCGAGTTCAATCCCTGGTACCAAAAAAAAAAGAAAAGCACATCCATAACCTATCCATCTATTCCAGTGACTCGGGCTTGGAGAGCATAAACTAATAAAATCTGTAATTAATTCCCAAGGTATATTGGGCAGTGATCTTAACATCCTCTGTGGTTAACCAGATTTACCAATAAGAAACAAAATAATAAACTCTAAGTATTCTTTATTTCCTTTCCTAATTCAAATTTAAGGTGGGAATAGGTAAGTCATTAAGGCAAAGAAAAAGCATTAATTTAATAATCTGAATAATATGACAAGAAAAAAGGAAATGATAGGTGTATTTACGAGCTAAAATAAAATATGTTTAACTGGTTTTGCTCTGATCGGTAAAATATCATAAATTTAAAGACAAGTATTCAATATACATATTAATTTAATCCTCAATTCCCAAGTAGGAGGCATCCAAAGCATCGAACACAACTTTGAGCCATTTGTTACAGTATATTATTGAATTAAAAGCATAATTTCATTTCCTAAAAACAAAAACCTATCAAAAATGCTTAATTAGCTGAGCTTGGTGGCACACACCTGTAATCCCAGCTACCTAGGAGGCACAATTTCAAGCCCAGTTTAGGCAATTTAGTGACATTCTGTCTCAAAATAAAGTAAAATGCATTGGGGATGTAGAGTGCTTGCTCAGCATGTATGTAAAGTCTTGACTTCCATCCCTAGAATTGCAAATAAATAAGCAAATAAATATTTTAGTAATCTAGCTCAAAAATCTAAGCAGTGTATGTACATTAAATCTGAAAAGTATCAAAATTTGATTCTATAATTAGCAAATACATATAATAGAATTACCCTTTACTATTTTCAGAGGACACCAGCCAATTCAGATGAGGTCATATAATCTCAACAGCTAAATTTTGCCTCAATCAGATAATTTATCATGACAGTGGTTGTAATTAGCAAAGGAAAAATCATTTAAGGTAATGAATCAAAATCAAATATGGTTTGTTTCAATCACTTTCAGGGCAAGGTTTCTGCCTGTGAAATAGCAAATACTATGTAGAAAAATATTTTCATATTCCTTTAATTCCCGGGAGGAGGGGGAAACACTGATTTGGAAATTTATTACTTTAGATTTATTTGAAGATGCTATCTCATAATTTATAGACATCTTAACAAGAATATTCTTAGATATTTAATAAAACTTTTCTTGATATTTTCCATATCTAGACAGAACTTATAAATCATTAATAAGCACAGTATATACTGTTTGCTATGTGATTAGAAGCAATCAAATTCAGATGCCTCTTTTTTATTTTAAATGAATCTATACTCACTCAATTCATTCAACAAATATACACTGAACATATAATATGTGTAACAAAAGTATATATTAGGTATAAATCATTTTATTTTCTGTAGATTGGAAGAGAAGACTAATTTTTAAAAAGTCCAAACAAAAATTTTATTCATTTTCTATATTTGGTCTAGTCAAAAAACTTCAGCAATGATTTGTTATTTAAAAAGCACCGTATTTTAGAAATTATCAGTGTTAAACAATAGTAAATACTATGAAATGGAATTAAATAATTTGTGATACTTTCCATTTTAATGTTTGTTTTGCTTTTTGATTATATGAAAATATCTTCTATAAATAATCATTCCCTTAGCTCTAATACTTTAAATAGCATAGTTATTTTATAAGGAAATTGAAGATAGGTAAATGGCAACAATAGAGATTGAGAAATTAAATAGTATTTTCCTAAGGAAGATTCACAAAAACTATTTTTAAGGTACTGTAAAGTAGATAGATACAGATCTGAACATTTTTACAAAAACAGACACATTTAAAAAATTCACTCAAATTATAAACTAAATATCAGTAAGAAATTTAGAAAATGTAAGTCTAGTAGTTAAGGCACAGAAAGTGGGTTTTGTGCCCTAAATTCTGTATTATTTTACAATCAATATGAAAGTCTTTTATTTTTTATTTTACCATATACAGACACACATACATACACAATAAAACAAAATCAGATCATTTTATGTAGAAGCATCAAACCTGGCATTTAGGAAACTAGTATGTTTGCTTTCTTGCTCTTAACACTGGTTAAAAAAAAAAACAAAACACCTCAATACTCAAATATCTAAACTATAACCCAACAACTTAGGTTTTGCATTTGAAAAATCAGGAGTTCACTTACCTTTTCCTGACAATGAATCCCGGCGGTTCTGCAGATAGTACAACAGCTGCTCTACTTCATTTAGCTTTGAGGGATGAATAAGTTTACATTCTTCAACCACTTTCCGTGCCAGGGAAATTATATCTGTGTTGGCATTGAGACCCTTCAGACGAATACTGCAATATATCCAATTTCCAACTCAGATATCAAAGCACATGATAAATTCAGTGATACTACTTTAAAATGTTATTTATACATTACACAGTCTACATGCACTTGACCATAGAATCTTAGCAAAATAAATGTTATTTATAATTAGAAGTAGCAAAACACAAGGCAATGCTTTTCTTTAGGTTGAACAAACAAGATGACAAAAGCCAACATAAAATGTTTTCTGAATCTCTAGGCAGGACAACATATTCAGAGGTCCTATTTTAAAGCAGTATTTCAGATGTAAAATATATAAAACCTTTAGTCCTTATTGTATTTGAGAATCAATGCTAACACAAATGAATCAATTTGCTAGAGTGGCATCTACTGTTTGCAACAACAGCCCTAGCAATATTCAGTCCTTTATCATTTTTTCTTTAATATATTTGAGTTATTTTTGTTCTACCCTTTAAGGCTTTTAAATTATTGACTATATTGTTGAATAGTTTCAGCTCAACATAAGAAGGCAGAAATAGAGTTCACTTAGAGAAAAACTGAAAAAAGGCATCTCCATATTTCATTTCAACAAAGAATAGGGAAACCTTGACTTTCAATAAATCTGAGCAGAAACACAATAGAAATTCTATAAGTATATTTAAAATTTTTTATTAAACTTTTTTTTCAATATTGGGGCTGAGAACCCGTTTGCACTGAGCCACTGAGCCAGTTATACATTCCCCCACCTTTAACTATACTGTATATTTGTATTTTTTATGTTTAGACAGGGTCTAAGTTGTTGGGTTGACAACATTCAGAAGACAAGATTTTCAAGAGATGAATTCAAGGTCTGGGCCGCACTTGGGAATTTCTGAAAGTCATACTAGTTTCTGAAATTCCAGGGAAAAAAGAGCATAGGATTACCTAAGATCTCAATTTCTTAAACTAAAAAGCCCATATAAACATCTTTTTATAATTGCTTTCACAAGTTAATAATTACAAACCTTATTTTCTCTGAATACTCTATAGTTATAATTCAATATAATCTCTCACTTAGATGAAGTATGTCATGAAGATTACTGTAACAACCATAAAGATCAAAATAATAACAGATTTGTATAAGGTATGTTAAGGTTCACTATGTACAAAATGTACACAAATAAAATGTTTCAAAATGTACACAAATAAAAAAAACCTTACATTTTTTGGCATTCCTTTCGTTCTCCCAACATGGGATCACCCATTTCTCCAAGAATGGTAGCTTCCACTTCATACTGAACAATAAGTGCTTTTTCTGATGGATGTACATCAATATTACCTCCTTTAACTTTCCTAAAATATAAAATAAAAAAGAGATAACCAGATTAGAAATTTACAAAATGTCCATGGTTTTATTCTAGTTTCTTCTAGTTCTAAATCATGTGGGGTGGATTAACATATACTTCTGAATCAGATTTATTCTGGATTTGGGACAAGAAATAAAAACTTTCTCCACCTCTGCAGTACACATATAATTCATGGTCCTGTAAGAAAGTACCTTCATGAACAGCACTATCTTAACTCAAACAATCATGCATGAAAGCAAATGAATGAAATACAGCAATCAAGATGGCTTTGGAGAGAATAACCTCAACTAAAAGCCAGCCCATCAACAGCAAAGGTAGCTGCTCCCAAGTTTGTATTTTCTTTTTAAATTAGAAGATAGTAGAATAGAAGTAGCTTTCACATGACCCTGTAAGAATCACTAGAAAGGAGAAACTATATTCTGGAGAGATTCCAAGAATCAAGAAAGAAGTGACAGGAAAGCAAAAAAGCACAGGTAAACAGAAGAGCAATGCAGAGAAAAGTATGAAGTAGAACACAACACCAAATTCAGCACCCTGGGAGCAGGGAACCCAAGTCCACAAATGCAAGGTAATCCAGGGAGAGTGCCAGTAGACCAATGATAAATTGACCAGCAGCACTAGCTGCAGGACAAACCCATGGTTGTGACAGGCTGTAAATCCAGTGTGGAGATTTAGTCTGAAAGTGTCTCCTCCAGCATGGCTGGTTAGCTTTGGAGAAGAAATCCACTGCATTGCCTACCATGTCTCAGAGTAACTATAACCAGGAGCCACCTTGAAAGGGGATTTATTTAGGAGGATAAGAAAGCATAAAACCACACTTCACGGTCCTAAAGAACATCCCTCCCCATTGACTGGGTGGAGACAGCCACAAGAAAGGCATGGAGAAGGACAGGCTTAGTCACAGATCCTCTCAGAAGTTTAAGCAGCAGGAGCTTGGGCTGTGGTGGGCGTGGAGATCCTCCTCTGTGATGGGGACCACCACATGTGAATTTCTGAGGAGACTGAGCCCAAATTACTCAGTAATCACAGATGCCCCCTCCACAACAGAACTCAGTGGTCTATCTGCTTCTCTCACTCTCCACCATGTTGGGAAACACTTCTGCTTGGACATTTGGCATGCCTTCAGGTGCCCGGACAGGAGGGCTTCTGCAGGGGGTAGGGCACCTGATCAACCTACATGCTGCAAAGCTAGCTGGGGGTAGCAGTGGCTCTGGTTGTGCATGAAGGAAACAAACAATAAATAGCCTCTAGAGTAAACGGTGCCCTGAAGCAGATATCATATCATTGACCCCCATGGATGTGAGAAAGAGGAGGCAAGTCTCAGTATTTATATACCACCAACCCCTTAGGTAGTAGATGAGGGAACTAAAACAGGTCCAGGAGTGACTCACCAACTCTCCTCTCTCTGGTGGATTCCAATATGACAGATCCTGGAAAGAAATTTTATCCATCCAAACACCATAGCATGGAGGAATTTTTTGTTCTCATTTTTCTTTATTTTTTGTTTGGTGTTTTTTTCCCCATCTTACATTTATCTAATTTTCTTTACTTCTTTTAAAAATTCTTTAATCAGATTTTTATCTCTAATTTATCATTATCATTATTATTATTATTATCATCATTATTATTATTGTTTGCAGTACTGGGGATTGAACCCAGGGCCTTTGCACTGAGTTACATTCCTGGCCCTTTTTAAAAAATGTTTAAATCAGGGTCTCACTAAGTCACTAAGTTACCCAACAGTACTTGACCTTAAGATGCTCCTGCTGCCTCAGTCAGTGCTAGGATTACAGGAATGAGCCACATGCTTGGCTGTTTTCTTTAATCTGTTTCTCAACTGCTCTTTATAAAAAAAAAACCTTGCTTCTTCCATTTTATCCTTTCCCCACAACTTCCATTTTTGTTATGACTTTATTATTATTATATTTTACATTTATAATTTTAACCTTTTATTCTATGTTATTTTTCCCCTTTCTTTTCTATTGTTATTGGTAGAACAGTTGTTGGCTTTAGTTGGTTTTTACTGTATTTCAGTATCTGATTTTTCTATTCTTTCCTACTATGGATTATTTTCTCCTCTCTGAGCAGAACTGCAGATCAAGGCCCAAAGAAGGCTCCTCACTATGACTCTCACATAAAAGTGAAAAAGCTATCCATTCTAACAGATGCATAAATCTAAACTTAGAAACATAAGAAACATAAAAAAGCAAGGCAACATGACTTCTACAAAGGTTCATAACTCTTTAGTAACTGATTCCAAACATATCAAAATAGATGAAATGCCAAAGAATTCAAAAGATAAAAATTTTTAAATGATCAATGACTTCCAAAAGGACACAAAGAAACAGCTAAATGAATTAAAGAAGATAATGCAGGACATGAAAGAGCAGTTCAACAGACAGTCTGAACAAGAATCAAACAAAAAGCTTGGAAATGAGAATGTCAGTAAGTAAAAAAAAGTGGGAAGCCTCATGAATAGACCAGATCAAGGAGAAGACAGAAATTCAGGGTTTGACCAACTATCACTTTTAGATGGTAATCAAAGTTAAAAAAAGTTACAAACATGGGGGCCGGGGATTTAGCTCAGTGGTTTCACTGCCTGCTGCGCAAGTGCAAGGACCCAAGTTCAATCCCCGGTAGCAAAAAAAAAAAAAAATTACAAACAAAACATCCAAGAACTTTGGAACATGGTTAAAAGATCAAAGTAATGAATTTTCAGCATAGAAGAAGGCAACAAAGAGAATAAAGGCACAGAAAATCTAGTCAGTGAAATAAAAGAAGAAAACTTCTAAGATCTTGGGAAAGCTTTAGATACAGAAGACATTTAGAACCCCAAACAGAGAAGACCAGAAAAGAACTTTCCTATGTCACATTATAGCTAAAATGTCAAAAGTATAGAACAAGGAAAGAATATAGAAAATTGCAAGAGAGAAACAACAAGTCATTTATAAAGGCAAATCCCTCAACAACTGCAGATTTCTCAGCATAAAATCTAAAGGTCAAAAGGGGATGGAATGATGTATTTCAAGCCCTGAAAGAAAGTAACTTCCAACCTAGATAACTATATCTAGCAAAGCTATTTTTCAGAATTAAAGAAATTAAAACCATCTAAAATAATCTAAACAAAAGGAATTCATGACCACTAAGTCAGCAGTGAAGAAAATATTTAAGAGTGCCACACGCACACACAGATAAGCAAGTGGGAATTAGGAAAAAAACATGACATAAACAACAAAATTATAGAAATTAGTATTATCTTTTAATAATAACTCTGAGTGTACAACTGGTCTTAATACAACTAGAAGACACAGATTGGTAGACTGGGTTAAAAAACAAAGACCCAATTCTTTGCTGCCTGGAAGAAAACACGTTACCAGCAAAGACTCAGTCTGAAAATGAAATGATGGAAAATGACATTCCATGAACATGGAACCTGAAATCAAGGAGAAGTAGTTGCTGACAAGCTGACTTTATGTCAAAATTAGAAACATGTTGATAAAGGGAACAACCCACCAGCAAGATAGAACAATTGCAAATATATTAGCTCCTCAAACTATTCTATGAAATAGAAAGGGAAGGAATATTTCCAAACTCATTCTGTGAGGTCAGTATCATCACTCTGATACCAAAACCATATAAAGTTACAACAACAAGGAGGGGGCTACAGATGAATATCCTTTATGAATACAGATGCAAGAATTCCTAACACTTGCAAAGTAAATTCAACAACATACCAAAAATATAATACAACATAATTCAGTTGCTTTAATTCTAGGGATATATTGATAAATATACCACGTAACTATAATCAAGGATTAAAATCACATGATACAGAAAAAGCCTTTGACAAAATTCAACATCCTTCATACTAAAAACCCTGAAGAAACTAGGCAAAGAAGGCTCAAACCACAACAAAATACAGGCTATATGTGACAGACTTAGCTAACATCATACTGAATGGGGCAAAACTGAAAACAATTTTCTCTAAAATCAGGAGTGAGACAAGAATGACCATTTTCACCACTATTATTCAATGTAGTACTTGATATTTTAGACACAGCAATTAAGCAAAAGAAAGAAAGAAAACAACAAAACAACTTGTTTGGTACTCATCAATTTTGGTACTCATTGTGCCTCCCAGAACCAATTAATGAGTGCAGAAGTACCACTGTATATATTCTGTATGTATTCTTTCATGCAACTGTGTGAAACGTAGCATTAGCATCTGAATAAAATAATTCCTCAATGACACTCAAATTATGTAGCAAAAAAAGTATTTATAGGTTATATATGTTCTATACTCATACATCTCAAATTATGTTAGTAATACTTTCTATAGATAGATTGTATATACTCTTTTCTCAAGTCCCTAAAATCAGAAAATGAACACTTAATTGCAGTAAACCAATGATGAATTAATAACTTGTCACCTGGCTAAAGTGATAAAATGAGTTGTACTAGAAGAGGATAAGCAATAAAAACAAGCAAGTTTTCTACTCCTCCTCACAGCCAGTTAGCTAACTAATGAGGTCTTTTAGGTTGGTGAAAAAGAACAGAAAGAATTATAATCAGAAATGTGAGCCTTTTCTTTCAGTTAGGAATAATAC
Source organism: Heterocephalus glaber (assembly GCF_000247695.1). Next base: position 10,506,963 of record NW_004624805.1, read on the forward strand.
TTGATTTACAATGCATATATATTACCAATGTTAAGCTTTTAAATGATCCATTCACTAGAATTCTTTTTGAAAAGAAAGGGAAGGATCTAGAGTCAGTAGTAGAACTACACAGTTACTCTCTCTCAAGTATAGCGACCGGGTAGGATATTAAATACAGTAATCCTACTTATCTGCAGGGGACAGGTTCCCAGATCTGCACTGGATACCGAAAACCACAGAGTACCAAACCCTCTTATAATTTAATACCTCTCCATGTAAATGAGTACTTGGCATGTTGTAGTAAACTTCTTTAGCTTGAGGTATGATAACAAAACTAATACAGTTTTCGTTTTACAATTTCATGGACAGAAAATTTGTTCTTACCATAGATCTTAGTAACCTCTGTGTACAATTTTTTCTCTTTCTTTATTAAGTTGAGAAGTTTTTACCTTTTCACCTATAGGAAGCCCTTTACGGCGTCTGTATGGCGTACCTGAATTGCCAGCATCATTATTTTCAGACTTTGAGCTATTACTAAGTAAAATAAAGGTTACCTAAACATAAACACTGTAATACTTAGTCAATCTGATAACCTAGAAAGCCAAGCAACTAACACACAAGTAGCATATAGTGAGGATGTGCTGGACAAAAGGATGCCTTGTGTTTCATGTCCAGGATTTCATTATACTTTAGAATAGGATTTAACTTTATACTTCTGAACTGTTCATTTCTGGAATCTTAATGTTTTCAGATTAGATCATGGGTGATCAAGAGAAAATGAATCCGAAGGAAGCAAATCCATGGATAAGGAGGGATGACTGTATGCTGAAGCATAAAAGGAAATTTAGCAACCAAAGTGATAGACATACAGAAGGGAAAAGCCTGTAAGGAATGCAACAAGTTAAAAACTTGCAAAATTCAAGGAATCAGATAGAGACATATTTTAAACAGGATGGTACATATTCTGAAATGAGTAAAAGTTCAAATTAGCAGTCAAATGCTGCAGAAATAATAAAAAATTGAGCGCTAAAAAAAATAGAAATAATAATACCACTACAGAGACAATTTTAAGTTTTTGCCATACTGGAGAACTCTCCTGAGCCATGTCCCTTCCCTCCCTCCCTCCTTTCCTTTAGTTTTTATTTGCGACAGCATTTCACTAACTTACTACATTGCCCACACTGGGCTGTAACTTGTGATCCTCCTGCCTTAGCCTCCCACAGTGCGAGATTACAAACTATTTTCATTTTAAAGCAAAATAGTTATTTGCTTCCTGATGGTACAGAAAGTTATCCCAGTACTGAACTTATGTAGAAGGAGGTAATTACATCTGGTTAAGGGAAGAGAAACATAAGGACAAAATATAAGTGTTGAGCCTAAGAGATTCTTCTATCACATCTTGCAAAGAAGGTGTGATTCTTGTCCTCTAGAGTCTGATACCTTGCCTTTCTCCAAAGCAATGAAGTAATTTTAAAAACTCACCATTCCCTTTTAGTTTTGATTGTGTTAGAGTGAATTACAATTTATCACAAAAGCAACTTACGTTTACTATAGGAAAAATAAATTATCAAAGAGAAAAAAATAACTGAAAAATTTAAAAGAAAAAACATATTGCCATTTTAGCACATGTACATCTAGGTATTTTGCTTCTTATATCCAAGTAATATGCAGAGAATGACAACTACAAAATTTCATTTAAGAGCCCGAAGGGTGTAACCTGGTAGGAGTGAAACTATATTTAAATAGAATATTTACACAGAATTGATAAAAGTACTGTTTACATCAACATAAGGAGCTGGTAAAGACTGTAGGAGGGATAATTCCCCTTGTAGTTCTCCTTGGCACTGCCATGACATATATAAAATACATACATTATAAACTAAATTCATACCACACATACTATTTTGCAATACTTTTAAAGCTTATTAGATAGCGGTGTTAAGGGAATATTTTGCCTTTACAACTTCACTCGAGCACATTTCATGATGAACACATTGATTATTTCTAACTGATGTTGAATAAAATTTTCAGGATTTCTTTACAAGACATTCAAAACTATTGTACGATACTTGGTTGATTTACAAAGCAATTCTGGAAATGCTCAAAACATTTGGTAATTCAGTTATTCTATATTCATGTACCATATTCACTTTTTTCGTGGTACCAGGGATCAAACTTGGGACTTCACGCTTGCAAGGCAGGTGGCGGAACCACTGAGCTAAATCCCTGGCCCCATATACACTTTTTATTTTTTTATTTTTTATTTTT
>NW_004624805.1:10512330-10527275 GCF_000247695.1 Heterocephalus glaber
CAGGTGGTTGAGTATCAGAGTGTTCCATCTCCTTTCCCTTTGGAGTTGCTGTAGGTGATCCAGAAGTCTGTTTTTGAGGCTTGTTTATGTGTCTTCTCATTTCCACAGGGTGGGAGGATGCTTCTGGCACCCATGCAGCTCAGCTTCTCTGCCCTAGGAGCTTGGGATGGCCGCGGGGGAGCTTCCTTCAGGGTGCTGGGACCAGCTAAGCTTCTCTCCCCTAGGAGCCTGGGATGGAGGCAGGGAGCTTCCTTCCGGGTGCTGGGACTGGCTTAGCTTCTCTGCCCTAGGAGCCTGGGATGGAGGTGGGGAGCTTCCTTCCTGGTGCTGGGACCAGCTCACCTTCTCTGCCCTAGGAGCCTTTGGTGGAGGTGGGGAGCTTCCTTCTGGGTGCTGGGATTGGCTGAGCTTCACTGCCCTAGGAGCCTCGGATGGCGGTGGGGGAGCTTCCTTCTGTGTTTTATTTCTCTTTTCTAATTGCCGTGGCTATTTAGTATGATGTTGGTTGTTGGTTTTTCATAGATAGTCTTAATCAAGTTGAGATAAAGACCTTCTATTCCAATTTTCTGTAGCGTTTTTATCATGAATGGGTGTTGAATTTTGTCAAATGCCTTTTCTGCATGTATTGAAATGATCATATGGTTTTTGTCCTTGACTCTGTTAATATAATGTTACATTTATTGATTTACGAATACTGAACCATCCTTGCATCCCTGGGATAAATCCATCTTGGTCAGGGTGTATAATCTTCTTGATGATCCTCTGTATTGTTTGCCAGTATCTTGTTGAGGATTTTTGTATCTATGTTCATTAGGGAGATTGGCCTGTAGTTTTATTTTTTGGTTGGGTCTTTCCTTGGTTTTGGAATCAAAGTAACACTTGCTTCCAGGAATGAATTTGGAATCCTTGCTTCCCTTTCAATTTCCTTGATGAGTTTAAAGAGTAATGGCATTAGTTCTTCTTTAAATGTCTTGTACAACTCAGCCGTGAAGGCATCAGGACCTGGGCTTTTCTTTGTTGGTAAATCTTTTATTACATTTTCAATTTCACTCATTGTAATTGGGGTGTTTAGAATTCCTATATCTTCTTCATTTAACTTGGGCAATTCATATGTATCTAGGAATCTGTCCATTTCTTTTGTGTTTATCATTTTATTAGAGTACAGGTTCTCGAAGTAGGTATTGATGATCCTCTGGATTTCTGCTGGGTCTCTTGTGACTTCACCTTTTTTGTTCTTAATTGCATGGATTTGAGCCTTTTCTTTCCTTTTTTTGATAAGTTTGGCTAAAGGTTTAGTGATTTCACTCTTTCAAAAAACCAACTCTTTGATTCATTAATTTTTTGTATCGTTCTCTTAGTCTCCATTGCATTGATTTCTGCTCTGATCTTTATAATTTTCTCTCTTGTGCGAGCTTTGGGTTTGTTATTCTCTTCTTTTTCTAGGAGTTAGAGGTTCTGCATTAGGTTATTTATCTGAGTTCTCTCTGTTTTCCTAATATAGGCATTCACTGCTATGAATTTCCCAGGTAGAACTGCTTTCATTGAGTCCCGTAGATTCCTGTATGCTGTAGTGGCATTATCATTTACTTGTGGAAACTAATTTCTTCTTTAATTTCCTCTGTGACCCACTGGTTTTTCAGGAAGGTGTTATTCAATTTCCAGGTGTTTGTGAGAGTTTTGCAGTCTCTCATGTTATTGATCTCCAATTTTATTTCATTATGGTCTGATAATATACAGGGGTTAATTTCAATTCTTTTACATTGACTTAGACATGTCTTATGAGCTAGCATGTGGTCTATGTTGGAGAATGACCCGTGTGCAGCTGAAAAGAATGTGTATTCTGATTTTGTGGGGTGGAACACTCTGTAAATATCTATTAAGTCCATTTGTTCAATAGCTTGGTTTAGTTCTTGAATTTCATTGTTAATTTTTTGTCTAGATGATCTGTCTATTTGTGGTAGTGGGGTATTGAGGTCCCCACTACAATTGTATTAGTCCTTATTTGGTTTTTCATGTCCATTAATATTTGTTTTGTATAGTTGGGGGCATTTGTATTTGGTGCATATATATTTAGGATTGTCATCTCTTCCTCTTGGATTGTTCCCTTCGCAAGGATGTAGTGACCATCTTTGTCTCTCCTAAATACTTTTGGTTTGAAATCTACTTTGTCTGCAAATAAGATTGCTACCCCTGTTTTTTTCTGGGTTCTTGTTGCATGGAGAGCCATTTTCTATCCTTTTATTTTCAGTCTATGAATTTCTTTTTGAGTTAGGTGTGTTTCTTGTATACGGCATATTGCTGGATTTTGCTTCTTAATCCATTCTGTCAGTCTATTTCTTTTGATTGGTGAATTGAGGCCATTAACATTGATAGTTATAATTGAAAGATACTGACTCATCCTTGTCATGATGTTATACTGTTGTTGGCTCTTATTTCTTTTTTCCCTTTTCCCTTAAGTTTCTTACCTTGCCAGTGGCTTCCCTCTGTAGAGCCTCATGGAGTTGTGACCTTCGTTGCCTTTTTCTAGGATACTGTTTAGAATTGTTTTTCTATATGCCTCACTTATCTGTATGTCCAATTCTCCACCTCTGGCTGGGAAGTTTTCTACTATTACTTCTGTGAACAGTTTTTTTATGTCAATTGTTCTTTCTCCTGGTTTTTTTGTGGATTCCTGTCAGTCTTATGTCATTCTTCTTTGCATCATCTAGAAGCTGCTGAATTGATTTCTCATGGTCCCTTACTTCTTAGTTATTTTAAATATGTTAATTAAACTCTTAATTAAAAGGCAATGACTGGCAGAATGGTAATTAGGAAACGACCCAACTAGATGCTATCTACAAGAGACTCACTTTAGATACAAAGACATAAATAGGTACAAAATAAAAAGATTGAAAAAAGGTACGTGATGCAATGAGTTCCCCCTCAAAAAGAAGATGGAGCAGCCACACAAATATCAGACAAAATACTTTAAAATTAATATGAGAAGCAAAAACAATATACATACATTGGCAGAAGAGTCAATTCCTCTAGAAGATCTAGCAATTATAAACATATAGCCCAAAAATATATGAAGTGAAAACTAAAATAATTGAAAGGAAAAATAAGCAGTTCTATAATAACAGTTGGAGATGTCAGTAGCATATTTTCATGATAGAATTACATACACAACTAAGATATGGGAAGCTGTGAATGAAACTGAAAGTGTAGTAGACACCCCAGGAAGTTGCAGATGCTAAGAACATGGAGTATCTGGTGAGAAAAGCCAGGCAGTCAGTGGAGCCACTTCAAGAGAGAGGCTATGAGGGCTGCAACTGGCAATGTCACAGGGATAGGGCTACCTACACTCTTTGGCTCACATGTTACCACAACTTGTCCTGTGTCAGGACACAGAGCTACAGGATTTAATGTTTGCTTTGCTGGGTTTCACTCTTCCGTTGGTCCCATTCCTTTCCATGCCCTTATATCTCCCCTTTTGGAATGGGAGTATTTACCCCATGCAATTGTATGTTGGAAGTGTTTAACTTTCTTTTTGATTTTTAAAGGAGATCACAGGTAAGACTTTGCCTGGAGTCTCAGGAGACTTTGACATAACTTTTTCAGCAATGTTGGAACTGTTAAGACGGGTGATTCTTAAGAGATGGACTAAATGGATTTTGCATAAAATGGACGTATGTGGAAGGTAATTGGATCATGGAAGCACTATACTAATCATCAGTGTATTCATCCATTGACGAGTTCTGTAGTTGAATGTGCTATTAGGAGGTGGGTCATGGGGAGTATGACCTGGAAGGGTTATTTTTATCCCTGGCTCCTTCCTTCTCTCTCTGCTTCCTGCTGCCACAGGTTGAACTGCCATCTTCTGCCATGCTCTTCCTCCATACTATTTCCAGCTGTGAATCCAGCTGACCATGGACTGAAATTTATGAACCAAAATAAACTTCTCCTTTAAATTGTGTTGGATATTTTGTCTCAGAGATGGAAAAGTGACTAAGACAAACCCCAAGCTAATAGAAAAAATAACAAAGAATAGAGATAGAAAATAGAGAAAAAGAAGAGAGAAAACTAAGGAAATAATAGTTAATTCTTTGAAATGATTAACATAATTGACAAACATTTAGTTGGAATGAATACGAAAAAGATTTCAATTACTAGAATCAGAAGTGAAAGGAGACTGCTGTATAAAAATTAAAATACTATAAAAGGATAATATGAACAATTTCATACCAACAAATTATATAACCTAGCTAAAAGGTACACATGCCTAGAAACATACAAGTTACCAAGACTAACTAAAAAATAAAAAAAAAATCTGATAATAATTACAATAAGTAAAGAGATTGAGGTAGTAATCAAAAGTCTTCCAAATAAGAAAACTCTAGGACCAAATGCTTCCTTGGTGAATTCAGAGGAATTTAAAGAAGAATTAACATCAATCTTTCTCTTATTACTTCAAAAGATAGGAGAGAAAACACTTCCTAATTTATTCCATGAGGCCACCATTACCTTGATACCAAAGTGAGGCAAAGTATGTTAGCTGTCTGGCACTGTGACAAAATACATGAGAAAACAAACTTAAATGAGGAAGATTCACTTTGGTTCATAGTTTAAGTCCTTGGTTACTTGGCTCCATCATTTGTAGACCAGGCCTGAAGCACAGCATCACAGTGAAGAGTGTGTAGTGAAGTAAAACTGCTACATTTCACAGCACTTGGGTTAGGGGGGCAAGAGAGCAAGCCAGAGAGAGGACAAGGTCAGGAATAAGCTATAGCTCTCAAAGGCACACCCTATGACCCACTCCCTTCAATGAGGCCCCATCTTCTGAGTTTCCATCACTTTTAATATGCCATCAAGTTATGACTCCATCAATGGAGGAATCCACCAATGAAGTTAGAGCCCTCATGGTCCAATCAATTAACAAAAGACCATAAACTGACAACCAAGACTTTCAGCACATGGCCTCTGGGAGGACATTTTAGATCCAAATCATAACACAAAAATACTACCAAAAAGACAAAAAACAACAACAAAAAAACAGGCCAATGCATATAGATACAAATATCCTCAACATAATGGAAACAGAATCCAGCAGCATATTAAAGAACTACACACCATAATTAGTGGGTTTTATTCAAGGAATGCAAGGAGGGGAAACATATCAACGTAAGACACCACATTTACAGAATGAAGAAAGTACAGTATATGATTGTCACAACTGATGCAGAAAAATGACTTGACAAAACCCAACACCCTTTCGTGATAAAAGCACTCAATAAATTAGGAATAGAAGAAAACTTCCCCACCGCAATAAAATGCATGTATGAAAAATCTATAGCTAATATCATACTTGATGGTGAAAGAATGAAAGCCTTGTTCTCAAGATCAGGAATAAGAGAAAGATATCCACTTTTACCACATCTAGTCAACAAAGTACCAGAAGTTCAGACAAAAACTTGTAATGTTCATAGCAACATTCCCAAAAGCCAACATAGGGCAACAACCCCAAGTCTATATACAGATGAGTTATGGATAAAAAAAACACTGTGGTACAGCTAAACAATGAAATATTATTCAGCTATAGAAAGGAATGCAACAACACAGATGGACTATGATTATACAATGTGAAAAGGCTTGACACAAAAGTCACATCCTTATGCCATATAATACTTACATAAACACAATAAATATCAGTATATTACCTCTGATAATACAGTGTTTAAATGTATACTTTGATGGAGTACACATAATCTTTTATCACTTGGCTGAGTGACTTTTACACACAGCAGGATCTCAAATAACTATTGAATTACTGAATGAGTGTCATTCACTCTTAAAATTGCTCAATAGTTCCACAAGATGTTTCTAATAAAGTTTCAACTCTACAATACAGCTCATACGTCCTATAATGTTTGTCTCATATTTCTTTCGGGTCTCATTTTAACTTCATTTAATAACTTATGTTTCAGGTACAGAGCTTGGAATAACACAAAGTAAGACATAGACTACTTCAATCTTATGAAGTTCAGGAACCAGAAAGAAATACAAATGATAAAGTATTAAGACTAGGGGAAAACAAGGTATGAAATATGAGAATCTAGTAGGTTTATCTTATCTAGACTGTGGGGTAGGAAAGGAAGGCCTTCTGGGAAGAGACATTTAAATTAAAACAGAAAGTTAGGACACTGGGTGAAGAACAGAGCAAGTTTCAGACAAAGAGGAAAGGATATATAGGAACCAAACTTTAAACATCCAGGAAAACAAAACAAGTTACTTGAGCTAGACGTGTTGGAGCATTCCAATAATCCCAGGACTCTGGGAGGCTGAGGCAGGAGGATTGCAAATTGAAGCCCAGCCTGGGCAACTTACTTATCAAGACCCTGTCTCAAAATAAAAAAAATGAAAGGACTGGGGATGTAGCCCAGAGTGAAGGACTTGGGTTCCATCCCCAGACCTGGAAAAAAAAAAAGTAGTAGCTACTTCTGTAAGCCTAAAATAGTAGGGTGGGAAAGGAGCTGAGATGAAGTCGAAAAGGCAGGCACTCTAACTCAAATGAATGGAAGCCATTAGAGGGATTTAAGAGAAGCAAAAAACAAAAACCAAAAAACAAAAAAAAAGAAAGAAAGAAGAAAAATCACTATATCTCTATAGAACTAACTATTTACTTGTCTGTGTACCTCACTGAAGATCTGAACTGATGTTTGTTTCCCCAGTGACCAGAACAATGCAGCACATACTACCTGTTTGGTCTTCATTCAGTGCTACCAAATGAAAACATCATCTAGTAGCAGAATAACAAAAAAATTAAACTCAGTATTTCTGATTCTATAATCTGTTTCTCATGTAAATATAGACAAATACTACATATGTATACAGACTAGAGATTACTCAGTGATAGCAGCTACAATAAAACCACTGAAATTAATTAAAACTAGAGTGATTCTGTTAGATTGACATACAACTGTCTTGTTAAAAACAAAACATTAAAGTAAAAATATTGCTAAAGAAATATATGTAATCATTATTGAAGAACCAGTAATTAAAATGGAAGACTGTGCCACATGTAATAAACCTTCTCTTTCATGCCTGTATGACTATATGCCAGGTGTGTATTTTTGATCTGAAAGCTGGTAATGCAAATATATTTTGTCAAAATTGGATAAAATTAAGAAATGTATTTTTTAACCTTTCTAGATTCTGACATTATTTAATTCAAATATTACAATGACAGGTTCATTTTTACTTTTTGTATGCTATACACTCTAAATATTAGATTGCTCTAAAGGCAATCAAAAGTTGAGAATTACTAATCCCAGAATGCTTCAGGGGCCACATTAGTAAAACAACCCTAAGAAAAAACTACCTCTGACACAACTGTATTACACGAAAATCAGTAAATGGAATAATAGCAGCACTTTGCTGTAAAACAATCTTGAATTTACAGCTGGAAGAGAATTTATTTTCTTTTGTCAAAAAAATTTTAACTGAGGCATTTTAAAGATCAGTGAGAAAATAAATACTGACTATATATCTGTCAAGATAATATATTCCTATTTTAAAATCTTTACTGATAAAGCTTGGCTATTTGCCAGTTTCAGATATTTATAGACGATGAAAAAGGCAAGCAATATATTTCTCTGTCTTTCAAAATCAGTTCAATTTATTTTACAACAGTCTGAATCCCTAATGGTCTGAGTCCATTAACGCTTGGAAGATTTTTCTGAGATGATGTGGACCCTGCCAAGCCAGGAAAAATACATTCAATAAAAATACATTATGACTTGAAATCCTGCCACCTCTTAAATGCACGTTGTATTCTCTAAACTGTATTTTCATATTTTGCCCTGTCTTTCAGAACATACTGTATGTTCTATTTTCAGATGAAGAAATTGTCCCCAAAGAATATGTATGACTTTTGCATCTTTATTTCAGTAAAAATAAACTGGATATTTATTGAATATCTTAACTAAACTAAACTTAGTTAAAGAAACTTAACTAAAAATGGAGAATCCAAATTAAGACTTTTTTTTTTCTCGTGGATCACAGCTAACTTGGTCTGGTGACAGGTATCTTTTTTTTTTTTTTAAATCGAGATGATCTTAGCTTTGACAGAAGTTAAAGACAGTAGATTTCAATTTAAAGATAAATTGGAACAGGGACGGGAAGGGAACCAAGAGATAAAGGGCGGGGCGGGGAAGGGGAGGTGAAGAGAACTGAGGTGGGTTCCGTACTTGCACCTACGCCCCACGATGAACTGAGTCATATACTGCAAAGTCGGACCAACAAAAATAAAAGAGTAACTAATACCGCAAATATTTAAGCCAGCCTGTTTCATGACAAGCCCTTGATAAAATTATGAACCTCCTACAAATATTACCTTACAAATGACAGTCAAATGGGTGAAAGGGACCAAAAAGCAGCAACAGCTGGACAGCAACACCTCAATCAACGCAGCCTTCTGCGAAGGAAAAGCCACCGCCTCTCCTCATTTCAGAGCCCCGCGGCTGTGAACCCCGACCTGAGGTCAGAAAGCCCCGCGACCCTCCGGGATTTATCCACGGGGGAAAAGCGCGGGGCCCTCGCCCTGCCGCGGATGCAGGAGCAAAGCCTGTCTGAGCGCTGCCGGGCCACCGAGGCAGAGGGGCTCAGGACCCCGCACCCCACCGTCTCCCGCCCCTCCCGGCTTCTCTCCCGGCTCCCAGGCCCCTACGCTAGCGCTGCTCGGTGACGTCTCGCAGCCACCTGAGCACACCTGGGCCCAGGGACGGCCGGGAGGCAGGGCAGAGCTCGGGCTGTCACCTTTTGAGGTATCTGGCGTCCTCCCCTTGCATGGCGGCAGCTACTTCCGGCGGTCAAGCACCCTCACCCAGGGCGACCACACTCCCGAGGCCAGCGAGGCGGGGCAGCGGCGGCGCTGTGGTTTCCACGGTGAGGAAGAGGCTCCTCCCACAGCTGCGGTTCCTAACAGCCGCACGAAACGCCCCAGAGGCTCCGGTTAGCCCCTCCAGAGGCGCATGCGCACGCGCCCCAGAGCCCGAATGCGCAGGCGCAGTCAGAGGTCTTCGGCCTGCGACTAATCTGGCGCTCCCCGGAGAAGCGCAGGAAGGTTTTGGTTTTGATCTGAAAGTCTGTGCTCAGATCAAAGAGCGGCTCTCTGGATACTGCCCCCTTGAGGATGGGAATAGAAAGGGCAATAACAGTCTGCAGAATTGGAATTTCAAGTCCTTAGCTGAAAATACGGAAAGGAGTCAGTAAATTTTTAATTAACAAATGCAGTCGAACAGTGTAGCCTAGGGCTAATGACCTGTGAGGTGAGGTTTCTATAGTGCAGCATTATGGAAAAGGTATTGGGCTGGGAAGCTCTACCTTGTGGAGATAATCTGGTCCTGCGGTAAAATCCATATGGTATCAACTTTGAAAATGGATCTGTCATTTCCAGAAGTTCAGTTTGGTGTTAGTTTGCAGAATAAATATTTGAGAAAACATAGCAAGTCCAGCTCGGAAAGAACTGCCATATTACAGATATAAAGTGATTAGACTAGCAGGCAGAAGGCAGAATGGGGCAGAAAAGCTGGATGGTAGGAATACCTTGAGGTCCAGATACATTCCTGGTATCCCTTCCCCCCCCAAAAAGCACCTCTGGAAATTCCAATTCCTTCACTGTCCTCTACTCAGGTACTTTTAGAATTCTTTCTTCTGAGGTGGGCAATTGTTGGCCATGCAGGGCAGAGGGAAGAATGCCTGCTCATGTTTTTTGTTTTTGTGGTACTGGGGCTTGAGCCCTGGGTCTTCACACTGAGCTACATCCCCAGCCTTTTTTCTATTTTTTATTTTGAGATGAGGTCTCACCAAATTGCCCAGGCTGTGTTGTATCTTGTATCCTTCTGCCTCAGCCTCCAAGAGCGCCAGGATTATAAGCATATGTCAAGGTGATGGGCTTATCTTCAACTGTAAGATTTAGATAGACTCAGCTATCATATTCATGCAGTGTCCTTTTAATGGATAAATGTGTTGAGCTGGCACTGTACCAAATGCCAAACCATACTTCAAGGATGTAAAGTAAACACCTCTCTGTTCACCTCTAAATTGTCACTTATTTACTGTGATGTAATCCTGTGGTTTCAGTTACATGGTGACATGTATGTAGGTGCTCTGCCACCTTCTTCAAATGTATTGATATATTATTGATTATCCTTTTTACCATGTTAATATTCTGTATAGAATATTATATATAGAGATAGAATCTATACCCTCCAAAATACCTCACTTTTATGTGCCCACCCATTCACACTTCCTATATTATTTCTATCAATATTATAGTTGTTCTTTCAGTCTCCCCAGGAAGAAATCTGGGGCCAACTTTGACGACCTCTGTATCATGCCTTCTTATTATACTGTTACAAAACTCAATTTTATTCTCCTTCAAGATATTCCTACAAGTCAACATTTTTTCTCTATCCTCCTTCTGCCTGCTATTCAAAACACTTTATATCTGGAATTCTGGAATTATTTTCGACCTGGACTTCCTATTTTCCATGTATTCTCAAATATTGATTCTGCAAACTGATACAAAATTTTATATACTATCATTCCTGATATCTTTAAGAGTAATATAACAGACTCAATTACTTTAAAACCTCCATAATACCTAAATTTGGAAGATAAAATATACATTAGAATGCATAGCTATGTAAAAAGAATTCTTGCAGTGTAACCTTCTTGAGCTGAAATAATTTGTTTCAGTACCGTGAGTTTCTGTATCCAGAATTGGCACTGAATAAATATTTGATGTTGAAAAATTTTGAACCTAAGCTTCAAAAAAAACCTGCAATAACAAAAACCTGTAGGAAATGCCCAGAGGGCAGAAAGGAAGAGAGAGGGAGCAGAACACCAGTGGAATAATCAGCTAAATTGAAAGGGAGCTGAACTGCAGAAGCTAAACTGTTAGTCTGGGACAGGAAATGTACAAGATGAAATCAGAACATTTTATTCCTTAAAGTAAGAAAATACTCAAAGAGTAATGAGATTGTGTAAAAAAATGATACTACTCAATTTGAGACAATTTGAGTATCAAAAGGAATAATCACTTGCTTGATTTAACACATTACTTAAAAATTGGAGTCCATAATAATACTTAACAAAAGATAAATAAGTGAGAAAGACAACTTTCGCTGAAAGCAAACCAGTACATCAAATTCCTAATTCCTAATGAAACTCTGAATATTAGCAATTAAAGGAAAGAATTGGGTATTTTATTCAATCCTTTTGAAAAGAAACTATAATTCATCTCCTTTTGCCAAGGGAAAAGTCTTCTTTACAGAAAATGCCTACTAGTAATAGAAAAAAATCATAGTTACTACTTTGCAAACACCAACAAATAATGAACTCAACTAAACCTGATTGATTTATTCTAAAATACTTTAAAATATGGCAAAGTTTTACCTTGCAGATTACTTGATAACTTTAAAGGGAAATAAATGTTATTTTGCAGTATAGAGATCTGGCTATCAGCATTTTGAATGAACAAGCAATCTTAGGATCATTAGCAGTGATTCTAATAGCATATGTAGCAAGAAGTATAGGAGAAATAGTACCTATGAAATCTTCTTGCCAAAAATTAACCTGGATTTAACCATGCTGTTAGAGCTAGCATCCAGTACCAAATAAGGAGATGATCCTAAAGAATGGAAAGCATACCCAGCTGGATCTTAATATGTATCATAACAGGATAATAATCATAAAGTATGATATTGGTATAGGAATAGAATACCAATGGAACAAAAAAGAGAAAAAGACCCATGTATATTTTCTAACCTGAAATATGACAAAAGTGAATTTTCAGAGCATTATTTAAAATTGCATTTTCAAAAATGCTTATGGGACATTTGATTATGTATGCATAAAAATTAAATTAGGTAAATTTAATAGACTTCATGCCGTCTAAGAAAATTCTATACTAAATACATTTAAATGTGCAAAAACAGAATTTAACAATACTTACGAGCAAATAAAATTACCTTTATGACTTTTAGTTACTCATTCTAAAAATGAGATGCAGAAAACATCCAAAATAAAATATGGAAACATGCCCCACCTTAGAATTAATAGCTTGTTTACCAAAACACAAAAAAGTGAAAAAATGAGTCCAAAATTATATAAACTATTTTCATCACATAAAATCTACAAAAGGTTAATATTAACACTACTTTCTGATCTTGATCTTGTATGATTCAAAAAGAAAATGCCTGAACAAGGCATAGTGGCAATGCCTACAATTCCACCTCTTGGGAGAAGACTGAGTCAGGATAGTCAGTTTGAGGCCAGCCTGAACTACATAATAAGACCTTGTCTCCAAAACACCAAAGGAGGTGGGGAGAAAAGGGCCAGGGATTTAGCTCAGCAGTGCTGCGCCTGCCTTGCAAGCACAAGGTCCTGAGTTCCATCCCTGGTACCAAAAAAAAGAAGAAAAAGAAAATATAATGGGTAAAAAGGCAGAAAAGAAAGAGATAAAATGGGAATAGCAAGAAAAAACAAAATATGAAAAGATTTTTAACTTCAGCAGTAACCAGGGTGGGAACAAAAAAGTTTGACAATACTAGGGGCTGGTGAGAATGTGAACTTTTGAAAATTATTTAATAAACATTTCTGGTGAAGTGTACATTGGGACAACTAAAAAGGTAAAAGGTCTTGGATTATTTTGTAAACTTAAACAGGCTCCTAAATCTCAACAGTTCTACACCTCAGAAAACTCTTGCATAGGTGCATGTGATGGTTACTCATGGTTTTTCAACTGGCCTGGATTCAGAAATGCCCAGTAGATTGGGAAGGCATGGATCTGGGGGTGTCTGTGGGGTGTTTCCAGAGATGACTGGCAGGCAGGCCAGCAAACTGAAGTAGGAACACCCACCCCGATTGTGGGCCTGTAGCCTAGATGGAATAAAAGTGAAAAGAAGTTGGCTCATGTTGTTTGTTTATTTGCTTGTTTTTGTGTACTGGGGAAAATGAACCCAGGGCCCTCACACTGAGCTACATCCCCAGCACTCTTCTATTTTTTATTTTGAGACATTGTCTCACCACGTCACTAAGTCACCCATCCTGCCTCAGCCTTCTGTAGCACTGGGCTGACGGAAATGCACAATTACGGCTGTCTCATGTTTGAAATGCTCTATTCTGCTTAGGCAGGTTTGTCTTTTGCTTCTGCTATTGTCTGTGGACATCAGATTCCAGATCCTTCATCCTTTCAATTTGGACTCACACCAAAGACTCTCCAGGGAGCTTCCAGGCCTCAGTCTCAGACTTGTGCTACATCCTTGACACCTCCTGGTGTGGGGCTTGCAGCTCCTTAGGCTAGGTAGCTGCTGGATCTCCTGGCTCTGCAGCACACAGATAGCCATGGTGGGCCCTCCCACCTCTGATCCTGTAAGCCTGACTCATAAATCCCCTTGCAGAATGGTGTGTATGTATCACATATATCATATGGACATGTGGGATTCTGTTCTCTGGAGAACTGTAGCTAATAGAGTGTACAGTGAGATTTGTTCAATAATTACCAGAGCAGTACTGTGCATTGTAGAAGAAGAAAAACTAAAAAATGATTCCTAAATATTTTTACAGGTTAATGGATAAATACATTTGAAATACTTACACAATACCATATTATGCAGAGAAAGTTAATGAGCTAGAAATACACATAATTTTATACTAAGTGAGAAAAGCAAACTTTTTTTTTTTTACAAAAATTCAGTATAATTTACTTACAATAAAATGACTATTCTTGGCATATAGTTCTTTGACATTTGAAAACTCATAAATCATGTCACTACTCGAACAATCAAAATATAGAGCGGAACTTCCTTTAAAGTTCTTTTGTGTTCCTACACCCACAGTTCCAGGCTCTGGAAAATAAAGATGTTTTCTCTTCCTATAATTTTGGCTTTTCCACAGTGCCATCTAAATATAACAACATTTGATCTGCCTTTTGAGTCTGATTTCTTTCCCATTTCACATGGCATGTAAAGGCAATCTATGTTGTTTTTCAGGAATTTATTCTTTTCAAATCTTTGGTAATGCCCATTGCATAGATGTACCACAGTTTACTCATTCACCAGTTGAAAGGCATTTGGGTTGTTTTTAGCTTTTAGCAACTGTAAATAAAACCACTATAAGCATTTCCAGACAGGTTTTTGTGTTCACCAGTTTCCTTTAGCCCTGGAATACACTAAGATTAGCATAGCTGGTATGTGGTGAATATATGAATGATTCTGTACAAAACTGACAAAGTGGTTGTACCCGTTTGGATTTCCACCACGTGTGTGTGTGTGCGTGCGTGTGTGTGTGTGTGTGTGTGTGTGTGTGTGTGTGTACAGCTCAATCATTATCAGCGCTTGGTATCATTGCTTTAAAATCTGTCAACTTAGTTATTTCAAGGCATGTGCAGTGGTATCTCACTTGATTTTTATTGTTGTCCCAAGATGATTAGTGGTAAATGTTCATTTTTTTCCCTTAAATTCTTTTATTGGTATATTTTAGGTATACAATACATTTACATTTATCATTGGGTGCTTGTACTTGTACATGATGTATCTTGGTTCTTATATTTTCCCCATCACCTGTACAGCCTTCACCCCCTCCACCCTTCCCTATTTACATAGACTTCATTTCCATTTTTTTTTCTAATAATTTTTCCTTTCCCTTCTTTCCTTTCCCGCTTCCCCACCCAAGCCCCACCCCTATCCCTTTGGACCTTTTCTTCCTATTTCAAATTATTAATTATTCATTTTAATCATTTTAATTCTTATTTACACTTTCAGTTTTACACAATAGAGAAACTATTTGGTATTTACACTTGTGTCCTAATTATTTCACTTAAGAATATGGCCTCAATATGCATCCATTTAGCTATAAATGTCTCTAGTTTCTCATTCTTTATGGCTGAGTAGTACTCCATTTTA
>NW_004624805.1:10572538-10585071 GCF_000247695.1 Heterocephalus glaber
AGATATAATGATCCAGTTTCTTCAGAAACACAGTATCACCCAGGCTTCTAAAACAATGTTTTTTGTAATTTTTTTTAGTGCCGGGGATTGAACTCCAGTCCTTGTGCTTGCGCAGCAGGGGGCAAAACCACTGAGCTAAATCCCTGGCCCTGCTTGTTCTTTCCATTGCTTTGGCGCCTAACATGAATGAGCCAGTGCTGTCAAATGCTCTTTCTTTGCAGAAAGAAATCTTTTAAATACTCCCAAAGGAATGAAGTTATTCATCCTACTATCAAACTAGCTTTCCACTCCAGTGTGAAAATCTTAGTCTAGTGAAATATGGTGATGACCTCATAAGCACTTATTCCACTTGGCACTTAGGTGTTTCTTTTCCAGTAAGTTCTATCTTGCCTATTTCATTTATTAGACTCCATCTCTTAGACTGTTTTCCAGAAGGGACATAAACTCCTTTTGGGGGGATATAAGATAAAAAATTAAATCTAGATTAAAATTGCTTTCTAGGATGTGCCACAGAACTTCAAGCTGGTCACTGAGTTCTTCTTGATTCCTATATCATTGATCTTTGGAAATAACCTTTCCTCAATTCTGCCACAGGTTACCACCTGTCGTTCCTTTGATTTATCCCAAAGTTTCTCTTTGATATTTCTTTCTTCTCCATCCCTAGTTATATTATTATCATCACGTCTCAAGACAATATTTTCTACTCTACACATTCACCCTCTTCTGATTTTCTATCTTCATTTAATAGCATCATGTTTTATTTTGTTGATCGAATTAGAAGCCTTGGAATCACTCTTGTTTCCTTTCTCTTCCACACCCCTCACATATAACTGATTTGTGAATCACGATGGTTCTATCTCTTAAATACCTCTACTTTCATTTATTGAACAACCATTTACTGAAAACTTTTATGTGCAAGAACTAGGAATTTGATAGTGAATGAGATTAACCAAGTTTCTACCCTCACTGGTTTTGTAGTCCAGTGGGCAGTAAGCTTTCCCTGACTGGGGAGTGCTGGTCACTCCAAGCCCAGGGTAAGAAGGGCACCATGGCAAAAGGAATACAGGGGGAACAGCAGATGGAGTTACAGACAAAGGAAATAGTATCTCCTAGAAACTGGAACCAACCATGATAGTCATGACTGCCTTCTAAGTGATCCTGTCATTTCTCTCCCCTCTAATTAATCTTCCATCTCTGGACAAAACTTTCTTTCTGCAACACATCTGTTTCAGGTCCCTCGATGAACTTTCATTACAGCATAAAATCCAAGATCGGTATGTCAGACTGGTCACCTGCCACAGCCCTGTGTAAGATTCCTCTAGTCCCCCACATTCCTTGTTATTTCCCAAGGAAAAAAATGCATTCTAAATTCCCTTAATTTTTTTTCTTCTTACAACATTTTTCACTGGATGGATTCACTTTAGGTTCAACATAAATGTCACTGCTTTGCAAACTTCCCTGACCCTTTAAATTCTCACATTAAATTAATGTTTTTGTCTGTTTAGATAGCTTGTTACAGCTCATGTAATTTATATGACTGCCTCCTTAGCTAGACTATATTTCAAACCCTCTGATATTTTACTTTGTTTTTCTAGCTCTGAAAACAGTGCCCAACATATCCTAAGTGTTTAGTTAATATGTATTAAATTAAGTCCATATTTTTAAAATTGTTGAATTCACTCTTTCACAAATGCTCTTCTCACAAAAATTAATGCATTTGATTCCTTTTGCCTGATTTTTCTTGTTCCTATTTTTGCATGCCATTTATTCATTAAATTCAGACCTTGCATTTAAGCAAGAAAGCTCTTTAGTAAAGGTATGGCTACTTGTGAAAAGCACTTATCATAGTGACTCATAGGAAAATGGCTGATCTTTAATCAAATTGGACATAAAACATCCATTTCTATATCCAGATACTGCCATACTGATATTGATTCTTGAAATCGAAATTAATTTTTCCATTTGACTTTTCCAGTTGCTACTTTTTCTGGATTTCTCTAAAGTAGTTAAATAAATTACTTATTAAATGAATAAATGCAGTGTTCAGTTTGATTCAAAAATGTTTACCACAAATTTGTAGGCAGAAATATCCAAATCATCAAAAATAAAACAATTCTTACTGACAAGTAAACCCAATTCTGAATTTCTTTGTGATCCATGATCTTCCACATCTAACCTACTTAATTATTCTTCTATATGGTTCTCCATATTAAGGATTTTTTAATGCTTTCGTACATTTGCTTGTGCCATTTGAGTTATAAATACCCTTCCCACTTGATTGTATTTTAGACCCACTCTTTAAGAACCAGCTTTATGGGCTGGGGGTTTAGCTCAGTGTTTTCGCTGCCTGCTGCAAAAGCGCAAGGACCCGAGTTTGATCCCCGGTACCAAAAAAACAAAACAAATAAAAAAACCCAGCTTTATTATTGTACCCCACATGAAATATCCCATAAGCCTCTTGACAGAGTTAGAAGTGATCACTGATACTATTTTTATCTTTATCAGAGAACATTCCACATTACATTGAAATTATCTTTTTATTATATGTCTTTCTCAACTGAGCATTAACTATTCAAAGAAGGGATTCATGTTTTGTTAATTTATTTTATTCCAGCATTCCTGACACACTGTATGTATTAGGTAAATGTTTATTAGATTACTGAATTCTGATGTTTAATATGTTCTCTATGATAAGTATACTTTCAGGGCTAGCACTGGCAAAAATGTGAAGTTTGCCTTTTGTGTTCTACTATGGTCTCCTTTCTTAGAACTTCCAGTGCCTATACCATTGTTCTCATGCTTTCCTGCAGTCTTCTCTCATGCTTGAGACTATGTCTGGTATACTTATTAACACTAAGACTTTATGAGGGATACATCAAAGAAATTAATTGTGCAATTGTAGACACCAAGACATTTGAATAGAGAAGATTTGTTTAAGTGGCAAGGGAGATTTCTAGTTCTGGTTGAATCATGCTCAGTGAATTACTGCTTGCCATTTTTCTCTTCTGCTATCACTAAACATTTGGGAAATCCATAGATCTATTCACTTTGAGTTCTTTGAAACATCCCATATAACCAAATCAAATTTGGAGGAATATTGGCTAAGCACAGTAAAACACACGTTTTAATTACTGTAACTGAAACATTTTTTGATGTATTCAACAAGAATTTGACATATTTATTTTTTGATTCATGAAAAGTTTACTATTTACTATTTACTACACAAAGATTTCTGCCTCAACTCTACAAACTAAACTAGCAGAATTGTACATTTCAGCGTGCCATCTGAACGCTTTCCCAATTTGACTCCTCATTAACTTTATTTGTTTCTCCACTACATATTCTCTTTTCAAGTCTTACAATATGAATTCTTCTTTGAATTAAATTCATTTTTACTTTGTAAATAAAAATTGTGTATAGTTATGAAGTACAATGTGTTGTGTCTATGTATGCATTCTTGAAAAATTCAACCAAGCTAATTAACGTATTTATCACCTTACCAAATTATCAATTTAAAAAACACCACGTATTTTCACTATTCTACATACTGTAACTTAGCCTATACAGTTTGTTCTCTCTGGATTTGTCTTCTCTTGCTCATCTATTTTTAAATTCTGTCTCATCTTTCAGTGTCACCTCTCTTGGGAAAATAGTAATTGACTCCTAAAATAGAATGAATTGCTCCTTCTTCTATGCTCCCCTAACACTTTTACTTAGATTCTAGATTTTGCTATAGTATTATAGCTTGTTGTATCCTTCCTATATGTCCCACATAAAATGAATTCTTTGATTTAAATTTGTATTTTCCTTATATTTACATATACCCACTCATCCCATTGAACTCCTTAAAAATTCAGAACATTTCACCTTACACCCCATGTTGTTGTAAAAATTAAAGTCATTAAGTCAAATGAACCAACAGATACTGGACACTAAAATAAAGTTGCATATCTGGGGTAGACAGCTCTTTTGAAGCTATAGAACCACATTAACCTTAGTGTTTCTTTTATGTTAATGCCATTAGCTAAAGGAGCTGTATATATTACTACAATCATAAGATGATAAGATGATGTTTCTTCATCTAAGAACTATCTATTCATTTCAGATACCCATTTTTGGATTGGGTCTTTAAATTTGGGAGGTCTTATTTTTTTAAGTTCTTTATATAGCCTACATAGTAGACCTTCATCTAAGAAACACCTGGTAAAATTTTTTTCCCCACATTGTGGGTTGTCTTTTAGCTCTGTTGGTGGTTTCTCTTGCTATGCAGAAGCTTTTTAATAAGAAGAGATCCCACTTGTTGATTGTTTGTGCTAGTTCATGGGCAACTGAGGTCTTGTTCATAAAATCTTTTCCTACACCAATGTCTTCAAGAGTTCTACGTAACCTCTGTTCCAGCCGATTCAGCATTTCTATTTTAATATTTAGATCTTAAATCCATTTAGACTTTAGTTGAGTGCATGGTGAGAGATATAGGTCTAGTTTTAATCTCTGGCCAGTTGAAACCCCAATTTTTGACCACCATTTCTTAAAGAGGCTATCTTTCCTCCAGTGAGGGTGTTTGGCTCCTTTGTCGAAGCTGAGGTGGCTGCGTGTGTCTAGAGTTGTTTCTGCGTCTTCTAATCTGTCCCACTGGTCCTTGGGTCTGTTTCTTTGCCAGTACCATGGTATTTTTTTAAATCACAGTAGCTTTGTAGTATAGTTTTAAGTTGGGGATTATGATACCCCCTGCCTATTTGACCCAGCTATTCCCCCTCCTGGGTATGTTCCTGAAAGAATTAAAAGCATCATACCACAGTGATATAAATGCACCCATGTTTATAGTGGCACAGTTTGTAATCGCTAAATCTTGGAAACAGCCCAAATGCCCATCAACTGGTGACTGGATAAAAAAGATGTGTTTTTTAAAAATAAAGTGGAGTACTACTCAGCCATAAAGAATGATAAACTAGAGACATTTATAGCTAAATGGATGCACCATACTCTTTAGTGAAATAAATAGGACCCACATGCAAATGCTGAATTTTTTTCTCTGGTATGAGAAACTGAAAGTGTAAATGAGGACCACAATATATAATAAATGTTGTGAAATAGGAAGAAAAGGTTCAAAGGGGAAGGGGAGCTAAGGAGGGGGATGGGGGACAGGAAAGAAGGGAAAGAAAAAAATGAGAAAAGAAGGGAAAAGGGGAATGGGAAAAAAGAAGAACCAAGATATATCATATACAGATACAAAACCCTAATGTTGAATGTAATCATAATGTATGCCTAAAATGTACCAACTTATGAATTTAAAAAATAAACCAGTCTAGATGTTAGAAGAGAATATGTATAAATTAAATGGATAATTAATTAATTGATCTCAAGAATCTTCAACCTTGAATGATTGGTTAATCTAAAGACTTTGCAAGCTCTGAAATCCAGCGAGCCATTTGACGTTCATGACTAGCTTGTACAGGAACTCAGAGGCATAGTAGATGCTGACCATGGTGCTGAAGGTTTAAATGAGATGTAAGGCCCATGGTTTTACACAACATAACAAAACCAGCCCCAGCCTAGCAAAAATATAATTTATTTCATAGACTATATTTTGACACATGCCTATATATTACTGCTATTAAACCCACAGCTCTCACAATCAACTCTAACTAGTATTTTGCAATGCATAATGAAATCAGATTCACTATGTAGACAATTATCTTCAAGTTTATTTACTGAATAAAATTTTGCTTCCTGATGTAGTTTCAAAACTTACAAAAAGAAATGAGATTAGATGTTTTTAACACAGAAGTTATTAATTAAACAGACTTGATGACTTTTATTTTCAGAGAGATTTAGCATGTATATTTTTAAATGTTAGCTTCAATTATAGATGGACATTTTCATGTGTGTATACTTTAGACCCATAGCGATCTTAACACAGAAGTAGTGAAATGCCACCATATGGATTCCTTTCAAAGTCTGTTTAGGTGAGGACCTCTGGATAATAAAATATGAATATAGAAGTGGAGAAACAAAATTATAAAAATTTAAAACACTGTTGCTAAAATATTTTAAAGAAAATATCTTTTCACATTGTGTAATTAAGATAGTGAATATAAATAAACGCATTCTGTAAATGGTAACTTCTTATGAAAATGCAAGATCTTGCTGTTACTATTTCAAATGAGTCTTGTTTCTAAGCCTTTTAGCTTTGATTCTACTCCTCAAACTGAGCCTAGTATGTGAAGATTTTCTCAGGGGGAAAGGAATAAATTTCCAGATCTTTGAGTTTGGGGTATACTTGCTCCCAAAGTTGATTTGCCTGACAAAGCACCTGCTTTAGAGTGCCAGGTGTTACTTTCCCACTTCCCTTTTCATACTTGATTTTTTCTTACTTAAAAGAAAAATATAACTCTTATCCATTCTGGATATTATGATACATTTTTATGGGGTATAAAAGTCTCCATTACTCTAAACAATGGGACAATTTTAAATATTAATGCATTATTGAGTAGACAGTTGTTTCTGGATTACAAATTTATTTGCGAATAAAATTCCAACTTTTTCCTTCCCAAAATATTGAATGATGACAAAATCAAATTGTTAGCTGATATAATATTAAAAATAACTTTTGAAGACTGATCATATAGAACTTTTTTTTCACTAAGGTTTTTATTGGTACATTTTAGGTATACAATACAGTTATATTCATCATTGGGATCTTGTACCTTTACGCGATGTATCTTGGTTCTTATTTTTTTCC
Organism: Heterocephalus glaber; assembly: GCF_000247695.1. The sequence continues at coordinate 10,579,281 of NW_004624805.1, forward strand.
CCATTCCCCTGCCCTCCCTTCACCCTCCACCCTTCCCTATTTACAAAGACTCTGTTTCCATTTTTACCCTTTTCTTGTATTTTTTCTTTTCCTTTCTTTCCTTTCCCCTACCCCTGCCACTTCCCCTACTCCTTTAGAAATTTTCTTCCTATTTCACAATATCAATTATACATTTTGATCCTTATTTACACTTTTAGTATTTCACACCAGAGAAACTATTCAGTATTTACACATGTGTGTCCTATTTATTTCATATAAGAGTATGGCCTCAATGTGCATCCACTTAGCTATAAATGTCTCTAGTTTCTCAACCTTTATGGCTGAGTAGTACTCCATTTTATAAAAAAACCACGTCTTCTTTATCCAGTCTCCAGTTGATGGGCAATTCGACTGCTTCCAAGTTTTAGCTATTACAAACTGTGCCACTATAAACATTCTTTTAATTCTTTTGGGAAGATACCCAGCAGAGAAATAGCTGGGTCAAATGGGACTTCTAATCTGAGTTCTTTGAGGTATCTCCTTATGGATTTCCACAGTGGTTGCACGAGCCTGCACTCCCACCAACAATGAAGAAGAGTTCCTTGCTCCCCACATCCCCACCAGCATTTGTCATTGGTTAATTTCTTGATAACAGCCATTCTTTCTGGGGTGAGGTAGAATCTCAGTGTTGTTTTAATTTACATCTCTCAAATGACCAGTGATGTCGAACATTTTTTCATTATTTGCTGCTTTTACTTCTTTGTCTGAGACATGTCTGTTCATTTTAGATGCCCATTTTTTGAATTGGGTCTTTATATTTGGGGGGTTTGATTTTTTTAAATTCTTTATAGATTTGAGATAGCAGACCTTTGTCTGAGGAACAGCTGGTAAATAATTTTCCCACATTGTAGGTTGTCTCTTAGCTCTGTTGGTGGTTTCTCTTGCAATGCAGAAGCTTTTTAATAAGAAGAGATCCCAGTTGTTGATTCTTTGCACTAGTTCCCGTGCTACTGAAGTTTTGTTCATAAAGTCTTTTCCTATGCAAATGTCTTAGAGATTTCTACCTAACTTATCTTCAGCAAGTTTAGCATTTCTGTTTTAACATTTAAATCTTTTATCCCCTTCGATTTTAGTTTAGTGCATGATGAAAGATAGGGGTCTAGTTTTAGTCTTTGGCAAGTTGAAATCCAGTTTTTCCAACAACATCTATTAAAGAGGCTATCTTTCCTTCAGTGAGGATGGTTGGCTCCTTTGTCAAAGATGAGGTAGCTGAGCATGTCTGGAGTTGTTTATGCATCTTTTAATCTATTCCACTGATCCTCAGGTCTGTTTCTTTGCCAGTACCATGTTGTTTTTACCACAGTGGCTTTGCAGTATAGTTTCAAGTTGGGGATTGTGACACCACCAGCCATGTCTCTGTTGCCTAGAATTGCTTTTGCTATTCTAGGTTTCTTCTAGTTCCAAATGAATTTTTGGATTATTTTCTCTAGTTCTGTGAAATATACTCTTGGGATTTCAATTGGGATTGCATTGAATATGTATAGCAGTTTTGATAGTATGGCTCTTTTCCTACCCAGGAACATGGGCTGTCTTTCCATTTTCTTATATCCTCTGCCATCTCTTTTTCTCAGAGTGTTGTAATTCTCAATGAAGAGGTCTTTTGCTTCCTTTGTTAGATTGATTCCTAGATATTTCATTCTTTGGGGGGTGCTATTGTGAAAGGGATTGTTTTGCTAATTTCTCTCTGTGAGTCTTTTATTTGTGTACAAAATGGCTATTGATTTTTGAGTGTTGACCTTGTTTCCAGATACTCTACTGAATCTGTCAATTAAGTCTAGAAGTCTTTTGATGGAGTTTTTTGGGTCTTCTATGTCAAGTATTATATCATCAGCAAATAATGACAGTTTAACTTCTTCCTTTCCTATCTTTGTTCCTTTTATTTATTTCTCTTGTTTAATTGCTGTGGCTAATGTTTTCAAAACTATATTGAACAGGAGTGGTGATAGTGGGCATCCTTGTCTTGTTCCTGACTTTAGTGTGAAAGTTTTCAGTTTTTGACCATTTAGCATGATGCTGGCTGTTGGTTTTTCATAGATAACCTTTATCAGGTTGCGATAAAGACCATCTATTCCAATTTTGTGAAGGTTTTTTCTCTTATCATGAATGGATGTTGAATTTTGTCGAATGTTTTTTCTCCATCTATTGAGATGATCATTTGTTTTTTGTCCTTGACTCTATTAATATAGTGTATTATGTTTATTGATTTATGAATGTTGAACCATCCTTGCATCTCTGGGATAAATCCAACTTGGTCAGGGTGTATGATCTTCTTGATGACCCTCTGGATAGAACTTTCTGGCAGACACATTGATAAATATAAATACACAGATACACTGTAATAATGTTCTTACTACCATACCATAATAATTTTTTCTCAGTGCCTTTATCTATTGAAGCAAATGATAATAGAATTTATGGTCATTCCAGTCTCATAACAATAAGTTATTTATCCACATATACATTAGTAATTGAAAACATAAAGCCTCATCTTATTAAAGTAAATTTTCAATAAATTTCATTTTATTAAATAATTCCTGATCAAATCTGAAAACTATTGGTAGTTTGACAGCTTAATTTTGGAGTGTACAGTATCCTTGGAGATTTTCTCTATCTGAAGTTGATGTTTTAAAATTTCGTCTAGTTTAGGGCCATTAAATTCCATTAGCATGCTGCTAACTCCCAAATTTGTGTCTATAAGCTCCCTCAAAACTCTGGAATAATGAAGTAAACAATTTCCTCAGTATTTCCTCCTCTATACCTGTCATCTTAAGTCTTTGGATTTTTCTCAAAACCTGCTCTGCCAACAGCCTTTCCTTTTTTTTTTTTTTTTTTGGTACCAGGGATGGAACTCATGTCCTTCCGCTTGTGAGGCAGGCGGTGGAACCACTGAGCTAAATCCCTGGCCCCTACAGCCTTTCCTTTTAGTTGAGGCAAACTCCATCCTCCCAGTAGTTTGGTCCCCAATCCTTGAACTTATTCTTGACTTTTTTCTTCCTTTTATATCCCTTATCTACTCTTCCAAGAACACCTACAATCAAACAATATCTAGAATTTGATTACTTTCCCTCCCTCACTGCTCACAACTTGGCTGAAGCCTCCATAACATTTTATTTCAATGCAGTAGTTTCTTTACTAATATCCTTGAGTCTGCATTTATGGTTTATTTTCAATCCAGAGCCATAATCATCTGGATAAATCCTGTCACAGGATGTTACTCCTCTCATAACCCTGCAGAAACAACTGTAATGTTTACTTTTATGTATTACCTTGCCTGAACCACTGTGGTCACATAATTAAACATTATTCTGGAGGTTTCTGTCAGGGTGTTTTCTAATGAGATTACAGTAGTCTTTAACCTGGTGGTCTTTGAGTAAAGCAAGTTACTCTCTAATAATGTGGGTGGGTCTTACATAATCAGTGGAAGGTCTGAATAGACCATGGATGACTTCCTCCAAGCAAGAGGGAATTCTGCCAGTAGTTTTCAGATTGGAACTGTGACGTTGGCTCTTCTCTGTGTCTCCAGATTGTTGGCCTTCCCCAGCTCTCTCTCTGTCTCTCTGTACACACACACACACACACACACACACCCCTTATTGGTTCTGTTTTTCTGGAGAATTTTAACAATATCATTTTGAAAAGGCTTCTCTTTTAAAAGACCAGGGTACATATTATCATAACATCTATTCCTTTCTACAGCAAGACAAGAAAAGAGATCAGATAAAATAAATATTTAAGTTTTCTATTTCTTTTTTAATTTTAATTTTTATAGTATGTCCATTTCAAAATTATTAGTATAAATATAAAAATATGACTTTTAGATCCTATATCATCTGTATAGTTTTGCTTTATTTTAAAACTTGTGATATGCTACTTATTATTTCTCTTTTTTTATCTGTACTTCCAGAAGCTTGAATACTTTATATTAATCTTTCAAACGTGTCAGTTCTTTCTTAAGGCCTTTTTATTATCTCTGTTTGAGTATGTTAACTTCTGTTTTCATCTTTATATTTTTTCTGTTGTATGTAGAATGGTAATAAAGACTACAGTTAGCTTCATATCAGATCAGGTATAGCTTTGGTGTCAGATTTTTAAAAAACAATTGATTTAGAACTTTTTGTAATTCAAAATTTTAGTGGGGATTGTGGTCTATATTGTCTAGCTTTGCCTCACCATTGATGCTGCTGCTACTTAACTCTAAAAATACCCTAATTTTAAAAATGGCTTATTTGTTAACATATAATGTAATTAGAAATGTTTAGTTTCTGAATGTATGGAGATTTGAGATCTTTTAATTGTTTGAGGAATAATACAGAGACATGCTCAGATATTAATGGATCATTCAACTAGTTTTGGCAAACTTTTACATGTATAAATCATATTTGCAACAAGATAGAAACCTTTTGAAGCTGGGTGTGGTGGCACATATCTAGGCTCCCAGCACTTATGAGGCTAAAACAGAAGAAATTTAATGATTTTAGTTTTTATGGACTTTTATGATCTATGTCATATTGATTTTTATGCATAAGATAGAGGATCAAATTTCATTTTTATATGGATATCCTGTTATTCCAAGACTATTTGTCGAAAATATTTTCCATTTTCAAATAAATTATTTTGGTGCGCTTAGGAAAATTATTTGATTGTATGTGTGTGAGTCTATTGCAGGATTCTCTTTTCTATTTTCAAGGAAGAGGGAGGGAGAGAGAAAGAGAGAGAGAGAGAAACAGAGAGACAGAGATATAGAGAGACGGAGACAGAGAGGGGGGCTCCTGCTGGACTTTTGATTGGAATGCACTGAATCTAGATCAATATGGCAGAGTGGAGAGAATGGGTAAGTAGTTTTGAGGTATTTAATATTGTTTCATTTACTTAAATCCACTTTAATTTCATTCAGCAATATCTTATACTTTTTAGTGGAATTTGCACATTGTTGTTAAATTTATCTCTAGGAATTTTATATTTCTTGATGTTATTGTGAATAGTACTGTTTAACATCTTTTTTATAATTATTTATTGATGCTATTTATAAATGCAAAGAAAAAATGCAATTTGTTTTTATACATGGACTTTGTATCATACATTATTAAAATCATTTATTAATTCTAGTAGTCTTCTTATAGAGACTGTAGGAATTTTTATGTACTTAATCATGTCATCTGCCAATAAAGACAACTTTACTTTTTCCCTATTTCTATGGTTTTTTTCTTTTGTTTTATTATAAAACTAGGATTTCCAGCATAAATTTCAGTAGACCTGATTAGGGTGGACATTTTTGTTTTGTTCTCAAACCTTGAGAGAAAGAATTCACTATTAAGGATAATATTAACTACAAGGTTTCTAGTAGGTGGGGTTTGTTTTGTTCTTTTATTGGTACATTTTAGGTATACAATTCATTTACATTTATCATTGGGTGCTTGTACCTGTACATGGTGTATCTTGGTTCTTATTTTTTCCCCATTACCTGTGCACCCTTTACCCCCTCCGCCCTTCCCTATTTACATAGATTTCATTTCCATTTACTTTTTCTTTTCTTATAGATTTTCCTTTCCCTCCTTTCCTTTCCCCTTCCCCTCCCTTCACCCTTTCATCTTTGGACCTTTTTTCCTATTTCAAATTATCAATTATTCATTTTAATTATTTTAACCCTTGTTTGCACTATCAGTTTCTCACACTAGTGAAACTATTCGGTATTTACACATGTGTGTCCTATTTATTTCACTTAAGAGTATGGCCTCAATATGCATCCATTTAG
>NW_004624805.1:10594808-10661875 GCF_000247695.1 Heterocephalus glaber
ACTTTAAATTATGTCTCCCAAACTGGCCAGTGTTCACAACTGCACAAAGCACACAAGCTGACCAAAATCCTATTAACATCCGCCTGGAAAATGACCCTGGGAGTCAAGTAGTTTATGACTTTGATTGTCACTACATATTTAATTCATCTGAAGTACACTTTGTAATGAGAATGATAGGAGATTTCACAGTGATCCCAGAAGTCTTGATGGACACACCAAGAGAAAAGGAGGGACAGCTTTTTAGCCTCACTTTGTCATTGGCTGGGCTTGGTCAATGAGCCAGAGCTCAAGGCTGCCCATTGAGTCTGTGCAGAGGACCAGTCAGCAAAACTTCTGAGTTTGCCCTGGCCTAAGGTTAGCATTTCCTAGTACTGTAATGTGCCTGTGCTATGTGTGTAATTTAATTGTTGAAGTCACCAGTAACAAGGACTTATATATATCATCCACTTAAACATGGTGGGACAGGAAAAATTAAAATACACTAGAACTAATACATTTTACCCTTCCTATCAACTGAAAGACAACTCCAGTTTACAAAAAGGAAATACAAAACATATTTGGTCTAGTAAGTTATTCTGTGTGAAAAAGGAAGATTGTCCAAGACATATAAATCACAGCAACTTTCCTCTGCAGTGAGCACTTTTTCCCTTCAGAATTATCATTTTATAATTGGAAAAGCCATAGAGTTTTTAGTATGCCTCGTACAAATGTCACTTCCAGGCTTCGGTGCTAATCCAGAGGAAATACTATCCGAGTGGTCTCCAAGGCCCAATGTCTAGGTGTTGGCTACATGATAAACTTATGTGGAACTTTCTTAGTGAGATATAGTCCTCCAGAGGGCTGAATTTTTCAAGACTTAGCACAACCCAACCCTTTAAAATGAGATTTAAGCTTCCCTTGTCAGGTTCTTTTAAGAGCTTTTTAATTTTCTTTTATTTGCTACTTTGACCAGGTTCTAATTCCTGGTCCCCAGTGACGATTTTTGACCATCTCAACCATTTCATGTCTGGTTTCTCAAGGTCTGTAGCACTTTGCACCATTAATTAAAGTTATTTTTTGTTCCTTTCCCACAGAAGAGCTTCAGGGAAACAATTAGAGAAAAAAATGCAGCATGTTGTTAGCTAAAATAAGACTTTCTTACTACTTTACTGATAGCAGTACAGATTTTTAAAAACCACTTTTTCAATCATATGGTCAGTTGTTTTGTACAGATTAAAGAATGACAGAATAGCAGGTATTGAAAAGAAAGAGTGGCCTGCCAAAGCAAATTTTCTTAAGCATGGCTAAAATATAATTTACTGAGCACAGATGAATGGCATCCAAAGATTTCTAAGAGGTCTAACAAGGGGTTGTAGATAATTATTAAGTAATCATGGATTTAAATAAACCAGGATTGTGTGTCTAGGACATGAGTAACACCACTTTAGGCTCAGCAGATGATATAGAGCTGAATGAGAGCAGCCCTCAAATTGCTTATAATGGATACAATAATAAGACATAGTGACTCATGCTTTAACTAGCAAAAGTTCCTTCCTGCTCTCATAGGATGTCTAATAGCTCTCTAAAGCAAGCGCAGGAACTGGATTTCCTTAAAATAAAATCTCAGTTGTGCTAGTCTGACTGTGGCCCTGAAATTAGTTGACAAGCCTGAGATTCCTCCTTAAAAAGTGGTATAGGAGCTGTAACCCTAGACCAGAAACACCCAAACCTTCTGTGATGAAAGAAGTATTTACATCTGTGCTGTCCTATGTGGTAACCACTAGCCAAATGAGGCTATTGAATGCTTGAAATGTGGCTAATGTAACCATACAACTAAATTTTAATATTTTGTTTGATTGTAAAACATTTAAATTACTTAAATAGGCAAAGTGTGTTTGAAAACAAGAACACTATCTTGGCATTCTGAAAGCTTTCCAGAAAGCGATTTATTAATTAGGGAAGAGCCAAGGAGAGCCATGCAATCTTCATAGTTCATTCTAATGTTGCCTCTAGGCACAATTTATGGTCCCATACTTGGGAAAACACCTAGTATTTCCTCATGCCCCGGACCACTTCCCTTTCTCCTTCATTGTCTTTCCTTGCAAAACTTTCTTGAGTAAGGTGAATTTGGGGTGTTATCTCGTTCCTCAGATTAAACTTCATGTGAGTTTCTTCTTCCTTCAAAATTTTAGACCAAACTCAACAAGGAGCACAACCTCATCTAACCTGTGCTCACACCACAAACTGACTGAATTTATAGATAAAATAAAACATAATTAAAAATGTAAATACATTTTTGTGCTTAAAAATATGGAAATTGTCAGGCACCAGAAATAAAAAGGGAACTCAGAGCCCCTAAAAGTTGGAGGTGATATCCTTGCATCTTACAGAATTAGCTCAGGAACATACAGAGCCTACTCTGAGGGATGGGCTTTTTTTTCCCATTAAGTTTATTGGTATATTTTAGGTATAAAATACAGTTACATTCATCATTGGAATCTTGTACCAGGGATGGGCTTTGAATGCCTTGACACTTACGTGATGATGCAGAGGCTAAGAAAAAGCCTAGAGCTAGACTTCTTGGGTGCAAAAACCCAGCCTTGCAGCTTACTAGCTGTGTCACCTTGAGCACATTCTACAACCTCTCTGTGACTCAGGTTTTTTAATCTATAAAATAGAGATTAAAAATAGTCTCTCAAAGAGATGCTGTGAGTGGAATTGTTATATACAATGTACATATAACTGCGCTTGGAATGATTTTGGTACTATATACAACTATAACAGTACTATAACAGTACTATATACAACTATAACAGTACTATAACAGTGAAATGCCCATAAAAATGGATTAGCAAAAATTAAAAAGGATCACAGGTTGCAGCAATAATATGGGGGAACTGAAGTTCTCACACTACTGGTAGATACATTAGTGCATCCATGTTGGAAAGCAGCTTTGTAGAGTGTAACAAAGTTAAATGCGTAGCCTACAGTTATTCACTTTCAGATCTGTAATCTAGAGCAACGCTCACACATGGACACCAAAGGCTTTTGGAAGGACGTTAGTAACAGTAAAAGCTTGTAAACTGCCCAGAGGTCTATCCATAGGGAAAGATAAAGGTGGTAGAGCCATGTAGCAGAATACTGCATTGTAGTTAAATCGAATGAGCTGTGTGTGTGTGTGTGTGTGTGTGTGTGTTTGTGTTCCCACACCTTTCCCTGTCATGTCCACCAATACATGTAACAACATTACTAAGTAAATTGCAGAACACCGACTTCGTACATTTAAAAAATTAATTTGTTGAATCTTATTTGTGAAAAGTGCTTATATACTGAAAATACAAAAATGAAGAGGAGAGGGATACATACCTCAGATTGGTGTGCATTTTCTGAGAAAGGCAGCAGAACAGTGGGGGTAGAGAGAATTCCCAATTGCATTTGTAAAACTACTGCATTTCATTCTTAGTTTTATTTATTTGTTTACGGTACTGGGGATTGAACCTAAGTCTTGGACTGAGTTACACCCCCGATCCTATTTATTTATTTTTTGGAGACAGGTTCTTGCTAAATGACTAAATTGCCCAGATTGGGCTTGAATTTGTGATCATCCTGCCTCAGCCACCCAGAGTTCTGGGATTACCACACCTGGCATATTTCGTTCCTTAAAAGGAAAAAAAAATCTAAAGTTCATGTAGCATAATGCTGACATTTGTGAACACTGGAAATTAACATGAATGCATGTGTCATAAATCCTGAAATTTTGAAATATTCTATAATTTTTCAAAACTCAACTAACAAATATAAATGTGATAGAGAAGAAAGTCTGTATTTTTCCAACTTTTGATTAGAATAAAGCATGCCGGAAGTTTTTGATGATGGTCATATGAGGTTAACACTTTGAGAAACACTGTTGTCAATGTATCACCTCAATATTTATATGAAGTCTATTTCTAGTCCTAGGCTAGAAGAAAGAGTCAATACTGGGGAAGTAAATTTCAAAAAAGTTATATCCGGTTCTGATATAGATTCAGTTTCACTGAACCTCAGAAGTCAGTTTAAATAGAATATTCAATACCTTCTCCGCCTGCTTCGCAGGTGCAAGGACCTGAGTTCGATCCCCGGTACCAAAAACAAACAAACAAACAAACAAACAAAAACAAAACAAAACAAAAAAAAGAATATTCAATACCAAGTCTGTTATGCTAAATGTGCAACGGAGAAAGTGTGGGAGCCCACACAAGGAAAAATGTTGCAGACAAAGCCAGGAGCAGCGTAAATAAGGGCCAGCATACTAGGAAAAGGGAATATGATGAGGAGAGAGTAGGGACACGAAGCGTGGTTTTCATGTGGAATTCTAAGCAGAGTTCTTGTATATAAAACTTACATTCTGCTCCTCTGGCTTCCATGAGGGTGAGACACCAAAACTCAGCAGTTTGTCCCCCTCATTGTGAGCTGCCCTCAATCTATGAAATCCTCAGGATTCTAATGTACATTTTCTTTATATTCTCATCCACTTGCTCTTCTCCTGATATGTTTTATTATTAAAATGGGCCGTGGGATTTGATACATTGAATGCAAACTGAAATTTGAAATGTCTACATGATACTTCATCATACTTAAGTTTTTAAGGCAAGAAAAAGAAGTATAGTTTTCTTTTCTTTTATTGAAACCATCTAGTACTGTCTTTGAGTTGGGGAAAGCATATAGAGAGCAATTTACGCAAGTAGTGTTCTATGCAATCTGACCTGTTCAAAATCATATTAAATATCAATGTGGATATTATGTGAAAGCAAGCATTGTTATGTCTTAAAGGAGAGAGTTGGATATGATCTCGAACATTTTATAATTTTTTTCAGGTAACATTAATGAAGAAAATGAGAAAAGTTCACACTTCCGAGCCCATTCACACCCCATGCCTACAGATGTTTTTGACAAGTGCTCTATTCTGCTTGTTAAGGATGTGAATGTGTTTTAAAAAATCTGTGATGGTTGGAGAATCAAGTCCTAATGAGAACCAAGTAGGCCAGTGAAACTCTTCCTCTACCCAGTAAGAATGGAAAGAACCCTTCAAGTGCCACTCCAGGGTTTTTCTTTGTTAAATGATTTAACTTGAAAACCATGGGCTCAAATATTTCTTCAGCTACAAAGGGTCAATTCCTTGCACTCTGTTTTCACTTAATAGTGATTATTAAGTTGAAACCTGCCTTTTGTCCTTAATGTCCATACTTGCAATGGATGGCCTCCTGCATTCCATGAAGCTCTGTAGTGAATGAAAATAATCATCTAACCACTCTCTTCTCAATATGCTCCAAGCCCATACAGGATGATAGACTTTGTTACTGATTTCTACATTAGCATCACTTACTATACAAAAACTTAAATATAGTACTGTCATATGGCCTATCATTTCCACTACTCAGTATGTATGCAAAGAAAATAAAATCAGTTTTCAAAGAGATATTTACATTCTCACATTTATTGCAGCATTGTTCATAGTAGTCCATCAAGTGGTGAATGGATAAAGAAAATGTAGCATATTTATATACAGTGGAATACTATTCAACTATAAAAGGGAGGACATCCTGTCATTTGTGACCACATACATGGAACTGGAGATCATAACGTTAATTAAGATAAAGCAAGAGCAGAAAGACAAGCACCACATGTTTTCACTTACATATGGAGTCTGAAAAATTGACCTCATAGAAGTTGAGAGCAGAATGGTGGTTCCTAGAGGCTGGGAGGAGCAGGGAAAGGGTGGGTGGGAAGAAGCTGATTAATGGGTACTAAGTTATAGTTAGGAATAAGAAGTTTGGTGTGCTATTAGCCAGTAAGGTGACCACAGGCAACAATAATATGCTGTATTATTTTGAAAAGCTAGAACAAAAGACTTTAAATGTTTTACCATAAAGAAATTATAAGTATTTGAGGGGTTGGATTGTGTTTAACCTGATTTAAATGTCATAAAATACATAAATATTTCAAAACATTACATGATACCCCATAAATTTGTACATGTTAATATTTTTATTTATCAATTGAAGTGTAACTTTAATTTAAAAAGAAAAGCTAGAGCCAATAGTAGTTAAAGCAGCAAAAATAAATTTTAGTCAGGTTTGTTGCAAAAGGGGAAAAGAAACCTTAGTATAGAAATGGGCTCAATTCCAAGTACAGCATGGTCAAGTAGAAATTTATAGACAGGGCTAGATGAAGTAGATGGAAAATTACTTAGAAAAAGCATCAAGGGTATGAAGAGGCAAATTGACTGCAAAGATTCTTGCCAGAAACAGTATAGGGTGTTCAGATACCAAAGGTAGAGGATGAAGATTTTTGTTCAGGTATTGGAGGTGATCAGCCATAGAAGTAGAGATTCTCTCTAAGACTGATATACCAGGACGTAGAGGAGCCTAAATTGGGCTTAGTGGAGCAGAGGGCTCAGAAGAACATATTAGAAAATTTAGACAAGAGGACTCTATCATTAGTCCTTATCTCTTGTTCAAAGAAAGAAGAGACATTCTATTTTCTTCTGAACAATCTACATCAGCTTCTGTAGACTGACAACAGGGTTTTAGATCAAGCTCTCCATTTAGAATACTTTTCTAGTCTGAATAGCTCTTACATTTATGTATTTAATTATGAAACATGAACTCAAGGTAGAACATCCTGTAATTTGACAGTGGTGTTATCCAGGAGTAAAACCGTAAGATCATTTCCATCTGGGCTCAAGATTAGTTTTCTGATGGTGGTTTTCCTCTACACCAGGTCACTGATAAGTCACGTGAGGGAAAATCAGAAAGTCTTTAAAGGAGGCAGTCTTGACTTGTTGGTGATAGGACTGAACATATTTATTAATCCTTCACTGTATCTAAAGATATATAAGGCATCCATATGGATCTTCCCAGGATAATTTCAAAAGGGATTACCTTATATGGAAATAGGAATGAATATCTACAAGTCATAAGAGCAATGGGGCAGCACTTGTGGTGATGGTAGATCTAATTCTTCAGATAGGTTAGCCAATGTGGTCTTAAGGATGCTGTTGTCTTTCTGTTGTCTCTGATGACTGAAGCTGGTAATAGCAGTGGAATTTTACTAATATGTGTTCCCTTTCCAGTTTCTTCTCCAATTTAACTAATGCAGTGAGGTCTCCACCAGTACTAATGGTAGAAAGAATACCCCAAATGGGGAAGATTCATTCTGGGAGATACTACTGTGCCAAATACAAGCAAAAAGGGCCCAAAGCACTGCTTCTTTAACATATCCCGCAGTTGGTGATTTCCATGGTGAATCATTATGTGCTAACAGATACACAAGAACTTGAGCTGGACAGAACACTGATTTTGCTGTTTCCAAAGTCCATCTGAATATACTGAACAGCTGTCTGTTTCCCATCCAATCCTTTCTGAGTCAGAAGGTGTGTTTTGCTCCATGTGATTCTTTTTTATTATTTTCTTAGGAGTCACCCTAAATAAGTTGTTCCCTCAAAAGAGTGTGAATAATCTCACTAGAGGTAAGGGCCTGATTTGAGACCCAGGTGGCACAGTTCCAAAGCTCGGAAACTATTCGTATTTCTTGCATAGTTGGACAAGAGGTTGCTACTTTAGCATATTTATCAGCCAATTTATTTCCAAGGAACTTCCCTGAGGGTTTTTTCCCATGTCCTCTACCTTAATTCTGACTATATAAATCTGTTGTGGTAATAATAATGACTCTAGAAGTTCTGCTATTTGTCATCTAGTTTTGGCTGGTAACATTTGTTGTCACGAATTCTCTCTTGTTTACATAGCATACTACCCTCAAAGGCATAGTGGCTATTAATATCAGTCTCTTTCCTGGATCTGATGAAAGCTCAAGAGAGAGCTATTAACTTGGACAACTGAGCTGATTTAACATTTGGCAGAGCTTGATATTCAAGGTTTAAGTTGATCAGTGATGGCACATCCAGCCTGAAAGGTGCCAGCCTTCTTGTGAAGTTATGAGCCACTGACACACAGAACGAGAGCTTTGGGGAGTTTTTTTTCTGGTTAATCTAGCATAGGACCATATAATGATCTGGTGTGATGACATAATCATAGGCTGTCCTATCAGTGGGTAAAGGGAGTAAGGTGACAAGATTAAAGTTTTGATGGTGAAGTGTAGGTGATGAGAAGGAGAAAGTAGTAAAATTTCATAAGAGGTAACCCAAGACTTGGAAAAATCCTGTGTGATTTCATTAAGCAATTGGGTCTGGACAGTGTGAGGAACATGCATGTCAAGCAGATGACCTAATACTAAATCAGAGTAGCTTGGAAAAGTTTTGCAGTTGTGAACATGGCTCATAAGCAAGGAGAAATGCTTTAGCTACTGGGTCTAAGCCCAAGCTGTGATTTCCCAGAGGTCTTTGGTGTTCACTATGCTTCTGGGATAACATTCTGAGGGCATGCACAATGAAGTAAAAAAAACAGAGTAACTTGGATGTTCCAGGGTGGGAGGTAAAAAAAAGTAAAGAGCCCTTAAGTTTCTCAAAATCGTGTTTGGGTACAGTCTCAGACTCCTGGGTCTGAGGATAACTTCCTAGTCATGGCATAGAGGGATGAGACAATGATGAGAAATTAGTTATCCATACTCTTCCATAAGCCACAAACCCCAAAAGCCTCTCAGTTATAATTTTGTTTCAAGGACAAAAACATATTGCACAATAGAGTCTCAGTCTATGCAGATAGTTTTACATGTATTTGAAATATCATGGTCCAGATAACAGACACAAAATGACTATATTTGAATTTTATCTTTAGTCACTTTGTAGTCCTTTTTGGTATTATCTTAAGGAGATTCTCATAACTTTGAAAATATAAAATGAGGTCATTCATGTGTTGGTTCAAAGTGGAGTGTCTTAGTTACTTTTCTCATTGCTGAGACAAAATATCATACACACAAAGTTAAAAGAAGAAAGGTTTATTGTAGCTCACAGTTTGTAGAAGTTTTAGTTCATAGCTGACTAAGTCGACAGCATGTGGCATGGCAGAGGAGCAATAATTCATGGCAGGCAGAAGGCAGCAAGGCAGCAAGCAGTGAAGTAGTGAAGCAGCAAGTGATGGAAGCAGCCCTCTTTCTGTCCCTTATATTCTATCCAGGCTACACAGCCTTAAGGCATGTAGCACTCACATCCAGTGTGGGCCTTCTCATTATTCACACCCAGAGCTATGCCAAACCAATCAGTGATCTAATTTAGTAACCACACATCCTTAATCCCAGCATCACACACTCTAGATCCAGCCATCTCTGAAAAGCCCCACCTATGACTGCATGAGGCTTTGGGGAGACATATAGACATAAGCTGTAACATGGAGTGTCCTAAGAATTCAAGTCCCTCATATTGACATTTAGGGTACATGATGCAAAGGCTTCCATATCCTTGGGCATAACAGTTCAGATGTATTCTTGGGTTTCCTTGTTGAAAGTAAACATGTACTGGGATTCTTTATGATGAGAAATACTAAAAAACATGGAAAACAAATTGATGACTGTGAACTACTGAGTGTTGAAAGAGATAGTATATAGGACAGTGTTATGATTGGGCACCAAGGGAAATCTAGATTTGACAATTTTATTGATAAATTTCAGATTCTTTAGTTAATTGATATTCATCTCCATTTGGTTTTATAATTAATAAAATAGGAGTATTGCACAAACTAGCAGTGGGAATAGATATTTTTTGTCTGATAAACCTTGGATTATCAGATAGAGCCCCTCAAGTCCTTCTGGTTTTAAATAATTTGGGGGGACCTTGGGAAGAGCATTGAAAGGATTCATTTCAGTCTTGCAAGGTTTATCAATGCATGGGTACCCAATATTGTAGCGATTTAGGTAGGTAGACGTAGGACTGTGGTTTCCTTAGTTATGAACTTTGACCAGGAAAATTTTGCAGCTGGTTTGTTGTTACACAGCTGCAACCATGAGACTGGGATCATAGCTTTCCGATTATGGCAGGAGAAGGGCTGATGTTACTCCAAATCAAAAAATTAAGTTGGAGTCAAGGTTCTACAATGTCATTTTGGCATTTTGTCCTTGTTCCTGATCAAGCCAGAACATGAACTGCTGCTTCTCTAATTGTGCAACTTAAAATCTCACCAACTGAAGGGTTATAATGGCTTCCCAGAATGTGACATCCAACCCTGATTGGCAGCTGTGTTCCACCCTAGAATAGGTGAGTGATGGAAAACCACATGCTTGTTATTGACCCTGGTCAGTGCATTATATTCAAGCACTGCTCCAGCTGTGGAGTATGGTGTTTATCCATTTGTCTTTGTTTCCATGACTATTTAATAAAAACAACTATATAAATGTGCATAGGCTAATAAAATGGATATATTTGTGTTCATTGTTTAGATGAAGATTCAAACCTTGCAAAAACTACCAAAGTCTCCTGGCATCCCACTCCAGGTATGTCTTCTCCCTTTATCTCAGGGTTAAGTGACATTTTCATTGTTGTGTTTATTAGTAACTTGAAGTCATACTGATTAGATTTGTGTTTTAATTTCATATACCTAGTAACATGCAGTCAATATACTTTTGCAAATTGTTTTTCACCTGCAATTTATTTTTGAGATTTATCCATGTATGTGGTGTAGCAGTAGTGGTTAAGCACATGAAATGAGCAAGGTCAAGGCTAAGACCTGAATGAGACACTTAAGACAATGAGCCATTTTTAGATTCAGACAATTTTGTTACTTACAGAAAAAGAGAAATAAAGAGTAGCCAAAGAGACCAAATGACTGGGTGCTGGTCTTACACACCTAACTTTCTGATATTAAAATGAGAGGGGCTGTATGACTCCAGTACATGCTGTGGGGTGGCTCATTACTAATAGGCCATTCTAGGAGGGAGTTCAGTGGTTTTATAGTCTGCAGCTCTACCTTGCAAAAAGCCTCATCAGTACCTGGGAAGTGATACAAAACTGTTCGTGAAGGGAAGGTAGGGAGGAAAGTGGGTGATGCCCTCCTAAGCCACTCACTTTCTCATCTTCTAAGAAGATCACAGGCATCCGCAAGACTCAGCTTAGCTGTGGTTGTAGCCTGTGTCACAAATGTGGATGTGTACAAGGGCCGTGGTGTATAATCATGGAACCATTCCCCCACAGTAGTTTATTAATTTTCATTGCTGTGCTTTGGTTCTTAATTCTCTAAATATATGTTATTTCTTTATTTCAATATTGCTGGACATCTGAGTTGCTATAGATAGAGTTTTTGTTTATTTGATATTGTGAACCAAATTATTGCAAACATCGTTGTAGATATTTCCTGGTCTAGGTGTGTAAAGGTTATTTTAGGGTAAATGCCCAGGAACGGAATTGTTTGGTCTAGGATAGAGACATCCTGAACTCTACAAGATAATTTTAAATTGCTTTGCAAAATGTTTGTGTCAGTTTTCTGTAAACACATGGTTCTTCATGATTTCACTGCTCTACATTCTCACCAGCACTTGGCATTGCAAGCTTTAATTGTTGCCAATCTTTTGGTGCATCTTGTTATGATTAAAATCTCTATATCCACAGGATTAATCATTTGAATATTTTCAAATGCTGCATTGGCATTTGTGCTTACTTTTCTGTGAAATATCTATAAGTATTTTTTCTCTATTTTACTATAGTCTTGTTTGTATTTTGTTATTTATATATAGGAAGCACTCATATATTTAATATACTAAGTTTTGATTGATCATTGAGGCCAAAATACTTCTTTTTTATTTTTTAAAATTTTAATTGAGTTTACTGATACATTTTAGGTATACCTTATGGTCACATTCATCACTGGTAGTTTGTACCTGTACATAATATATCTTGGCTCTTATTTTTTTCCCATTCCTCTGCCCTCCCTTCAACCCCTCTACCCTTACCTATATACATAAGCTGCTTCCATTTTTTCCTTCTTTTCTTCAATATTTTCTTCCCTTCTTTCCTTTTCCCCAACCTCTCTCCCTAGTTCCCTTGAAGAACTTAAAAAAAATCAGACCCCCAAATTTAAAGACCCAATTAAAAAATGGGCATCTGAAATGAATAGACATTTCTCAGATGAAGAAGGAGAAGCAGCAAATAAACCTATGAAAAAATATTCAACATCACTGGTCATTCGAGAGATGCAAATGAAAACAACACTGAGATTCTACCTCCAGAAAGAATGGCTGCTATCAAGAAATCAACCAATAACAAATGCTGGCAGGGCTGTGGGGAGAAAGAATCCCTTCTTCACTGTTGGTGGGAGTGTAGACTGGTCCAACCACTGTGGAAATCAGTGTGGAGATTCCTCAAATAACTAGGGCTAGAGGTCCCATTTGACCCAGCTATTCCTGTACTGGGTATCCTCCCAAAAGAATTAAAAGAATCATACCACAGCAATGTATGTGCACCCATGTTTATAGTGGCACAGTTTGTAATAGTTAAATCTTGGAAACAGCCCAAATGCCCATCAACTGGAGACTGGATAAAGATGTGATTTTTTTTTTAATAAAATGGAGTACT
This sequence comes from Heterocephalus glaber, assembly GCF_000247695.1. The sequence goes on from NW_004624805.1 coordinate 10,607,281, forward strand.
AGTCTACCATAAAGAAAGATAAACTTGAGACATTTATAGCTAAATGGATGCACATTGAGGCAATATTCTTAAGTGAAATAAAAGGACATGCGTGTGAATACCAAATTTTTTCTGTGGTGTGAGAAACTGAAAGTGTAAATGAGGACGAAAATGTATAACTGATATTGTGAAATAGGAAGAAAATGTTTGAAATACTCCTTATTCATTTGTTAGTTCTTTTCACTTTATGGTTTCTTCTGATGAACAAAAGTTTATTTTTCTAAATTTATTTTGCTCAAGTTAATTACTCTTAATGATTTTTTTGAATCTTAAGAAGGATATTCTTTTTAACATAGATATGTTTTTAAAAATATGTTCGAAGAGTTTTGGAATTTCACTTTTTATATATAGATCTCCTGTCTATTAGGATCAGGCTCGTGTACGATGTGAGATGAGGATACAAATGACGGGATTCTTTGGACAATATCTTATTTCTACTGCAACATTATCTGTCTTCTACCAGCTTATGATGTAAAAATAGATTTGTTTGCCGTGTCTGCGTCTACTTCTCTGTGGTGTTTCATTTTGTTTTTTGGTATTGGGGACTGAAGGTGGAGTATTTGCACTGAGCTACATCCCAGCTTCATCCATCTATCCATCTATCTATTTATCTGTCTATCTATCTATGTATGTATCATCTGCCTAACTTAACTTTGAGACAGAGTCTCACTAAGTTGCAAAGTTGACCAGTTTGGGATCAAACTTGTGATTCTCCTGTTTTAGCCCCTCAGAGTGCTGGGATTACAGGTGTGTGGCACTATTTCTGGTTTATCTCTCCTTTAATAGCACACTGTCTTAATTCCACTTTTCCTAAAGTGTTTTAGTTACTTTGCCAGTGAACACCTATGAGTGGCAAATTCTCTCTTTGACTGTACATCTCTTTATTTCATCACTTTTGTGGAATTTTACTTTAAAGTTTTTATTTGAGGGATATTTTATATTTAGTAGATCTCCCTAAATATTTATCTTACAATATTGCTGAATAAATATACTTTTTATTCAGCTTTTCTTCTTCCTTCACCTTCCTTCCTTCCAAGTCTCTCCATGATATTTTTTTTGGTGTGTTTCCTAAATCTGTTTCCATCTTTTTTAGTTAGAATAATAGATAATTTATTTTTTAACAGTAATTCCCCCTCACCAAGAAATCCCTATGAGAAGGTGAACCAAGAAGGTAAATTCCGAGTTTTTGCTTTCTCTTGCTGCAGTCATATTTTTTCCCTCTACATTCATTGTTTTCTTTTCCTGCCTGAAAGTTGGATGCTTGTGGTAGAGCTGAGATCTATATCATAAGTTCCTTCATTTGGTAGAAATGTGGCAAACAGTGGTGTGAGGTAGGAGCAAATTGAGCATTTCATCCATGAAAGAAAAATGATTGGCATAAGGAAACAAATCCAATGAGCCAGAAACTGCTTCCAGCTATACCGGTCTGAGAAATAGCTACAAAATCTAAAATGACCCACAGAGATAAACAAAACTGGACAAAGGCATTTTGTATAAAGCAATCAGTCTTTCACTCTACTCAGAAATTATCGGTCTGGAATGTGGAGATTGTAGAATACTTAATAATCATTGTCCCAAAGTAAATAGTTAATGTCCAGTTTATAGTGCAAGAAAATTAGTTCTGTAAAAGTGAGGAAACTTGCCAATATCAATTCCTAAATAAGCAATACTGAGTATCTGGAGTCAGCCAGGCCTCTCTCAGGACCAAATATCCTGACCTCTTCAGAATATGAAGGGTTATGAAAACATTTCTAAGATGTTGGAGTTAAGAACCTGCCTCCTGCTAAATATATGGATTACCAAAAATGCCAAAGGAGAATGCCTTTGTCTTCATCTTCTATGTAATTTTCCTACAGCGCCAGAAAATTCCAAATCACAGATGAATGCACTCTAACAGCACATTGAATTTGAACTTCTTTTCTTTTCAATTCTTAAATGCATCAAGTACAAATAATCTCTAAAATATGTGATAAATTGCTTAAATATAACCTAAGGAGAGCCAGGAAGATGAGGTATTTTATCAATATAAATTATTATCAGCTTTCTTCCCAGGAAATTATGAGACTAGCTAGCATTTATTGAACATGTGCTGTGTGCTAGGCTCTGTAGTATTTTACACAGAGTTGTTTATTTAATCTTTGCCATAGATACATAAAGTATATGCTAGTACCATCATTTTCTTATCACAGAAGAGGAAAATGTGGCTCAGAGAAACTAAAGAATTATTTTCTCCACGTACCTCCTATGTAAGTGGTGGCCATATATTTTTAACTTGGTCATACCTATTTCATTCCAGTCAAGAGCCCTCCTTCTTACATTATGAAATAATCCCACTTGCAAGTTCTCTCTTCTGTTTTGTATCATCTACTCTATTTCTGAGAGCTTACTGAGTAAAAATGATGCAGGATAGTATTTGAATTAGATGAGACTCCACTTTGCTAGCATGGAAAACCCAAGCTGGTATTAACAATAAAACAAGGAAGATTATGTGTTCAATCCCATATGAAAACTGGAGCCAGAGAACAGCTTTCTCTGAGTGGCTCAGGCCTGGGGAATGTGACTGATTAGTAGCCACACATTGTGGCAAGGAGGAAATTGATAACTCACATTGCAATCTGGGAAATTCCAGAAGCCAGGGATAGTGGGACAATCCTACCAAAATTGAGTCCTTCTGCTGGGGATAGGGGGAAATGGGAATGCAGAAGCATAGAATCATGAAGGAAAATAAATTAGAGTCAAACAAGTGCAATTCTTATTTCTTTTTCCAGGAAAAGATTGACATAAATGAAAGTTTAAAAAAATTATGGTTAGATTTCATATCTTAAAAATATTCCATGGATGATGATATATTAGTTATCAATTGCTGCATAGTGACAAGTTATTCCAGATTTTAGCTACTTTAAAGAGCATTTCTGTGGGTTGTAACTTGGGTGTGGTTAGCTGGCTCAGGGTTGCTCCTCAGGTTGCAGCCAGACTGCTGACTGGGGATGCATTTGCTTCCAAGATCACTCACATGGTTGTTGGTTGAAATCAGTTCTTCCTGGGCTCTTTGGCTGAGAATCTCAGTTCATTGACATGTGGGCTTTGCATAATGCAGTTCAAACAGTCAGCCTATTTCCTTCAAACAAATAAGCAGAAGAGAGAAACAAGAAGCCTAAGATGGTCTTTGCATAACCTCATCTTGGAAGTAATATCCCATCACTTCTGCTGTACTTTATTCTTTAGGGTTGGATCAGTAAGTCCCATACACACTTAAGGAAAGAAGCTGTTGTGGTTTAGATCTAAAATTTGCCCCCAAAGTTTCATCTTCAGAGGTGGGGCTTTTGGATCATGGGCATGCTGAATGTACTGTCAGGAGGTGGGTCCTGGTTGAAGGAGGTGTCACTGGTGGCATGGACTGGAAGGATGTATTCTTGTTCCCTTCTCCATTCTCTCTCTGCCTCCTGGCCACCATGCAGTGAACAGCTTCCCTCCACCATGACCTTCTACCATGCCATTTTTGCCTTGGACAGTCTACTATGGACTGAATCCACTGAAACTGTTCACAAAATAAACCTCTCCCCCTTAAATTGTGGGTGTTGGGCATTTTGTTCCAGCAACAGGAAAGTGATTAATGCAGAGGATGACAAAAGATATGAGTACCAGGCAGAAAAGAGGTGAGGATTTGGGGGCCACAGTAGGCTGAAGGTTAGTGTTTCCTCAAAATTCTTACATTGAAATTCTCACTCCCAATATGATGAGGTTTAGAGATGATGCCTGGGGAGGTAATTAGGAGCCAAGGGTAGAACCCTTATGAATGGGATTAATGTACTTAACAGACACAAGAGTTTGGTCTCACTCGATGCCATGTGTACAGCGAGAAAAGGACCATTTGTAAACCAGGAGGAAGACCTCATGAGACATCTGTGTCTGCTAACACCTTGGCCTTAGACTTCTTAGCCTCCAACTGTGAGGAATAAATGCTTGTTGTTTAAATCACCTGGTAGTTTGTACTACATTTTAGCAACCTGAGCTGACTATGACAGCTCCGTCTTAGGAGCTGTGTGCCATGGTGTGTTTGTGTGTATGTGCATGTAGATACATTATGTTTTCAGGGACAGTGAGTGTACACGGTATTGGGCCAAGAGTGCATTGAGTTCATATGCACTTTCCTGTTAGGAACACTGGCCAAGTCAGTTATACCGGTTTGGTTTCTGCAGTAGTCACAGTCCCTGGCAGGGAAGTGATAACATTCACAAGTTGAGCTGGCTTACAAGGGACTATTTACAAAGATATGAAGAAAGATAGGGAAATGACAAGGAACAGGATTCGCAACAGCCTGGCATATCCCTACCCCTAGGCCTCCGGCAGTGAGGTGAAGGAGAAGATACCAGAACCTAGAGAGGACATTTACAGGAGAAGACCATACAGGAGCTACAACTTTATGTTATAGGCACTGGCAGCCTAGGGCATCTCCACTGGCCAGATATCAGGGGAATAGAAACCTCGATTTCATGCTTGTTCATTTCCCTGTGGGCGTTACTCAATGGGTAAAACTGATGTAGTCAATGTAGGTCAGCCTCCTGGGGCATATAGTGACATGCAAGTAGTACAGAATAGATCTGGAGGCACAACCAGAACATAGTACAAACAAATACACTTAGGAGAAAAATCTTAACCACAATAAGTGGGGAGGAAGAGAGAAGCTTATGTGAATAGATGTTTAGAGTAGGCTAAATGGAAGAGTTTGCTGATAGAGAGGGGTATTTGACATAAAAACTGCTTTCAAATAATTGCATCTCTTGAAGATCCTTAAAAATAGGAAACACATATTTATCTCTATGAAGTGATTTGGGAAAAACTGCACTGATGAAAGGAATGTGAGTGGCTAAGATGACTTTGAAGGGTCCTTGTAACTTGAGGATTCAGTGTTCCAGGAGGGGTGATGGAAATCAGGGAATAGGATCTCCTGCAAAATATTCACAACTCTTTGAAATGGAAATTAGGCTGTTCCATTTGAGGAATCAAATTAGAGCAAATATTCAGGGTGTTAGCAGGCTGTGCTCAAGCCTGTTTGAAGGCACAGCTAAAGGAGAGAAGTGTGCTTTTATTCTGCATGAAGCAGGATCTCACTCAGCCTGTTTTCATCTTTACTTAGCACCTGCTGGCTTGGAATGGTGTTGCCCATGCAATCAGGCAGGGGATCTGCCAAGAGCCTGACCTCCCCAAGTCTGCTAACCCTCCTTCCACACCCCATGACAGCCTGTCCTGATATAGATGGACAGGCAACTGGTTTAAAATGACAGTCTCATGTTCTTTTAGAAAGAGAAGGCTAATTCAAAGAAACAGCCAGACAAGCTTCCTTTCTTTGCAGGAATAATTATTAGCTCCTTTTGCCATGGCCCACCTGGGAGCCCATTTTGCCTTTAGATCCCGCTGGCAGAAGACTGACGATGAACTCTGCCGACATAGCATGTCCTTTATCCTCCACAGAGCCATTAGAAATGACTTCTTTCAGTGCTACCTCTACCTGCTGGAAAAAATTCCCCTGGGTAAGTGAGTCAGAGCTTCTGGACAAGGGACAAGAAATGACTGGAGGGATTGTGTGAGGTTGTGGGACACCTGGAAGAAGCATACTTTATGGATGAAATGGATCCACAGCCCACATGCATGGTGGAAGTGTTTCAATGGCATTATTTTATGGGCAGTCAGAGATCAAGGCCATCTGGCAAGGCAGGGCTCTATTTTGGGCTGTCCATGCACCCTCAGGCACAGTGATTTGCTTCTCTAGTGTCAGGCTGATTGAAACTTATTCCTGAATTTTGAAGAATAGTTTTAATATTTGCAAAAATGTAGATTTGGGTAAATTAGGTAACTGAAAAATGGAGGTGTTAATGTAATAGTATATAAAGTACTAGTTAAGAAGAGAGACTCGGCAACAATGGATCAAAATGTGCTTGGTATGCATGTGACTGTGTGGTGTGTGCATGGGTGTGTGTGTGTATTAGATCTCTCTGTTTTACCTGAGTCACAAGTAAATCAGAAACCCTAAAAGAAGAAGTAAATGTTTCATCTTTGACTATTAAGAAAAAAATCTAGGGCAATAGTCTGTCTTCATTTTTGTTATTTCCTCCAGTTTTCAGGGAATTGGACAATACAGCAATAAAAAGCTTGTCTGGCTTGTCTATACTACTTTTCTCAGCTTCTGAGAAGGCAGTTACTTCAGGGTACTCTAAATATCATTGAAGGGGGACATTTTAAGATTATAGACTGAAGTGCAGCCCCTATCCCTGATTTATACTTTCTCCCCATGAAAGCAGGAACACTGTGTCTCAGCTTAGTCTGTTTGCCTAAGGTTGCCTGAAAACAATATTGTGCACTTGATGCAGCCAAAGTTTCCAGCTGTGGACAGGGATGCATAATTCTGTATTGCATTTGAGAAACTGGATATAAGCTTCCTATCAATGCTTCATTTTATGGTTGCATTTTGAAGAGATCTTTAATTCTAGGCATATAAATCTTTTCATTTCATATTTAGATAGCTTTCTTGTAAAATGTCTGATCTATCACTTAATTTGATCCTCATAGACACTCTATGAGCTAGATAGGGTAAATATCATTATTTCCCCTCCCACTTTCCCACCTCTTCTCTCCAAATTTAATGTTCAGATGAAGGAAGGGAAATTCAGAGATCATGTTTTCAAATCTAGAGAGAATAACATCAAAGCAAGAACTAAAGTCCAAGGCTGTTTCTAGTAGAGCACACTGCTCACAAGTAATTCTTCTTGGACATATTATGTTACATCTCATCTATATCCAAGCAGAAAAATTACATGAGTTCATTTGGAAGGTGATGATGACCTAGAGGCTCCAAACTTGACAGAGCATTGCTTTTCTGGGGACATCCTTCTGGCTACACTTCAAGTAAAGTAGTTTGGTAGGTGTGGCTGCCTTAGACTGAAGAAAGCTGTCAATCACAGTAACAGAGAAGAGACTCATGAGTGGGTGGATGACAGCCAAACTTTAAACATAATTATTGGAAAGAAAAATAACTCATCTCTCAAAGTGGCTGAAGATGAATTAAAAATAGAACAATCTCTTCTAAAATCAGGTGAAAATTAACTTGGGACATGTAAACTATAATTTCTATTTGGCCACAATCCTTTTCTCCACCCAATATAATTGTTTTGCTGTGATAATAATTTTGATTTTATCTCATTTTCTTCTTTGTGAGTCTGCTGATAGTTTGTCATTTATTTTCAGCCTTTCAGAAAACATTCGGCCTGGGCATTACTTTTCCCTGAGAATCACTGAGTTTTCTCTATCCACAATAGCTTTTTGGGGATAAAAACTGAAGATTAGTTGGTACGGCCTAGGCTATGCTGCAATAACAAATTATTTCTGAAATGTCCATGGCAGAATACATACATTTGCTCTTGGTACATCATTTTTTGTATGCATTATTGTGGCAGAGGAGCCTTTATTCTACATAGCCATGTAGGGACCCAGGATGATAGCATTTCCGTCAGCTAGAATGTCACTAGTCATCAAGAAGAAAGACCAACTATAGGCTTCTCGGCTAGCTCCAAACACTTTAGCCTCAAAAGACACATACTTGTTTAGAGTCTGTTGCCCAGATTCGCAAGATTCTAAGCAATGTGAAGGGAGTACATGTTATTTTGTCATTAAATGTTTCTGCCACAGGGAAACACCACTGCTTTTTAGAGACAGACACATCTTTCTGACAATTCAGTCATCTTCAATTCAGGAGAAATTTTTCTTATTGTGCAAAATACTGTGGATTGGAGAAGATTTAAACACTAGTAAGACATAGTCTCTTCTGGAAATGGAAGCAAATCTACAAATAACTTTTTCTATCTTCAAAAGCTTTAAATTAATAGTGCAAAGAGGGCAAGTTATTATTTCTGTAAATAGACTTTCTGCAGCTTTCTTCTCATTGCAGAAGCTAAATCAGCGTATAAGTCTGAAGTGTGCCGTATCTAATTAGAAGCCTTCCCCAAGCCGATCAACTCACTTAACCATTTACTTTTGTTCCAGGAGATTATAACTTATACTTTGGAACACATCTGCATGTCTAATCTCTCCTATTGGGTTCTAGTTTCCACGAGAGTAGAGATTCATCTATATTTTTCACCTTCTAAAGCTATATATTTAGCATTTACCGCGGTTCTTGACACCTACAAAGAATTCAATAAATATCTGTTAAGCGAATTAAATGCCCCCTTACCAATCATTAATTGTAAGTAACTAAAGTATTGAGTTTATATCATGCATTGCAAGAATAATTTTCCTCGAAGCCTTTGCAGGACTGCTTGAAGGAATAAATGCAGGATATACATGAAAGCAATCAATCTTCAATAAACAGTTTTTTCCTTTCCTTCTTCTGAGCCAAGCCTCTTTTAAAACTGATGTGTAGCATTTTGTAGAACAGGCATTCCCCAAAACATTAACCTCACTTCAGTACATGAGAGTTTACAGACTGGACCGGATATTATGCTTTTCAGATTGGAAATTTAACTCAGCCAACAGAGATGCTTCCCTCCCCAGCTCTGCTGAGCTGTTTTGTAGTGGGCTCCCCTGCTTTTGTTGATTTCAAGAGTTCATGGAAATAAAAACAAAGCCCTTCTTTCAAAAAGGTTGGGAAACCCCTCCTATAGACTCTACACAGAGAGTTTGTTGTTTAGGGCAATTACGGAAAGAGCTGTGGTTCACCAGCCTCTTCGATTTCTTTCCTTCCTTCCTCCCTTGAACTGCTGTGCTGGTTTCCCTCCAGCACACTATGTGGTGACATTCGGTCATGAAGAAACTTGCTGTAATATTGCTGGCTAATTCTAGAAATCCACACAGTAGCAAAGATAGGCAATCTGAAGTCTCCAATGGAAGATTTAGCAATGCAGTGGAACATAACAGGTTTTCAGAAAAAACAAAAAAGGAAACCAGGTTATCACTGTTTTTAGTGTTTTGCATGTACTATCTGAATTCATCTTCACAACATCTCCATTAGGTTTATTATTATTTTTCCAATTTTATATTTGAAGAACTGATGCACAGAAGAGTTAAGTAACTTGGTCTTGTGGTGGTGGGTGGCAGAGCAGGACCAGCATCCAGGTGGTCTTGCTTGAGTGCCCACTACATCTCTTGATGTAAGGGAAAACTTGATTAATGTGGGCAGCTATGTACACTTTCCATAATGTTTTACTTGACAGGAATAGAAACATAGTCTGTGAAGGGCATTGGCTTTCTATTGGGGTCAAAATGGGCAGGCCAATGAGCAGATTCATCCCATCAAATTATGGCAGTCCAGTTCAGTTGGAGACTTGGAGTAAGCATATTTTCCAAACATAATGGCTGTTTTTGAATAAATAGGAAGCAGAATAGGAAAACAAGCCAGTGTAAATCTCTAGCTTGTATTCCTGTGTTCAAAGGGCTGATGCATATCTGGATTAGAGACATTCATGTCAGTTAATTCTAAAACTGCCCACATTTCTGAATACACAGAAGTTAATATTCATTGTTTTATTGAACAAGAATCTATTACTCTTGGACATTTAAGACCAATGCTTTACATTTGGATAGCCATGCCCTGTGGCTTGATGTCAACACGTCTTTTCTACATGATAGTAAGTGACTTGGTCTCTCTGATGCTCTCATTACTCATTCTTAAGATGATGATTATAACTCCAGTCTTGTAGAATTGTCAGAATTAATCTTGTAGGATTAAAAGAGATAATGTGAGAGTACCTAGCACAATGACTTCCAGGAAGTACTCACTAAATGTTAGTTAGTAGCCTGTTTTCATTTGTTCATTTGAGAATCACCTGTCTTTAAGGAGGAAAATAAAAACAATGGCTACTAACCTTGTTCATCAGTTAAAAGACAGTTAATGAAAACCATTTTCTATGAAACGCTTGGAATTTCCATAATGAAATTCACCATATTAGTATTTTTCAAACTGATTTCATTCTTGTGGCTGGTACCATATTGCCACACGGCTCACTGTGCAATCTTACACTTTTAAAATATTTATTAGTATTTTTGCCGTATAGATGTTGTAAGATCACCTTTCTTTTTTATTTTTATTTTTTTATTTTTTTTGGTACTGGGGATTGAACTCAAGACCTTGCGCTTGCAAGGCAGGTGTGGCACCACTGAGCTAAATCCCCGGCCCTCTTTTTAAAGAACAAAGAAAAACAAATTACCTTTTTATTTCGCTGACATATTTTTAGGTATGGAGAATATGGTGGATAAGCTATGGGTTTGGGATTTAATTAGACCTAGATCAAATCCCAGCATGCTGCTCATTTACTGCTTGGTCTGGGGCAATTTAGTTTACATTTTGCTGCCCTGGTTTCTTATTCTGTGGAATGTATGCATAACATTTATCTTACCTATTCAGTTATGTAGGAATGATTTACATGTGCACTGCATATATTTACATGTTTGGTCAATGATAGCTCCTATTTTATCCGGATTATGAGTACATATTAATTGTACAAAATAGGATTCATTATGACATTTTCATACATGCCTCTAACTTGCTTTGATCGTATCTGCCTTTCCCATTATTCTTTCTTACCTCACTCCTGTTTTCCCCTTTTTTGATAGTCCTTTTCTACTTTCATGTCATGTTTCTTTTCGAGTTCAACTTATTTAACATGATGACCTCAGAGTCCACTCATTTTCCTACAAATATATATCAAATTTTATATATATCATATTTGCTTTATTCATCCATTGATGGGCTCCTAAGCTGATTCTATAACTTGGGTATTATGAATAATACTATGATAAATACAGATAGTAGGTAACTTTATATTATGAGGTGTGATCCAAGAATATGATGAATGTTTAAATAAAAAATTATTACAGTAAATAACACACTGCCATTAATCTCCCTCAAAATATTCTTCACTACAAACACATTTACCCCATTAGTCCTTTTTTGTGAATATCTTTAAGAATTGTGATAAAAATACCATGAATGGCACTGCCAGGTAGCATCCAATAGAATGGCAGGCTTGTAAAAACACTACAGCTTGTCCTCGTCTATCTTGTTCATGGATCTGGCCCTGTGTGACTTCTTGCTCTTCCCCAATGTCAAAATCACCATGAAAGGAAAATGTTCTGAATCAACTGAAGACATCAAGACACCTGTGACAACACAACTAAAGACACAAAAGACATTAAGAACTGTTTCAGAAAGTGGCAAGAAAGATGGGATGAGATTGTTTAAAGCCAGGGACAGTATTTTAAGAGGGATTACAGGCAATGTGTCTTTTCCTCTAATAAATTAAATTTGTATCTTTTAAAATGCTGTACCTTTCAATTACTCCTCATACAGTGACTTTGATTTCTTTGAATATACACTCAGGAGTGGTATAACTGGCTCATATATATGGTATTTCTATTTGCAGTTCTTTGCAGAACCTCTGTACCATTTTCCATTGTGGGTGCACTAATTTACATTCCCACCAGAGTGTATGAGGGTTCTTTTTACCCCACATCCTCACCGGCATTTGTTAGTTTTTGTTGTCTTGGTAGTGGCCATTCTGCCCAGGGTAAGCTGGAATCTTAATGCAGTTTTGATTTGCATTTTCCCTACGGCTAAAGATATTGACCATTTTTTTCATATAATTATTGGGTATTTGTTCTTCTTTTGAAAAATGTCTGTTCTGTTCATTTGTCCATTTATTGATTGGATTTTCCTTTTGGTGTCAAATTTTTTGAGTTCTATATATATTCTGGATGTTAATCCTCTGTCTGATGAATATCTGGTGAAAAACTCCCATTCTGTAGGTTGTCTCTTCATTCTGTTGTTTGTTTCCTTTGTCATGCAGAAACTTTTAATTTGATGTGATCCCACTTGTCAATACTTGCTATTATTTTCTGAGCTATTGGAGTTCTGTTCAGAAAATTGTTACCTGTGCCTACATCTAGAAGTATCTTTCTCTAGTAGCTTCCAAGATTTGGGCCTTACATTAAAGTGTTTGATACATTTTTGAGTTGATTTTTGTATATAGTAAGAGGTAAGGATCTAGTTTTATTCTCCTACAAGTAGATGTCCAGTTTTTTTTTAGCACCATTTGTTGAAGAGGGTCTCTATCTTATTTTTGTTTAATTTGTTTGGGTTTACCTAATAAGAAAAAAAGATATTTCACAAGCTGTATCAAAGGTGTGACTTGTACGGCTTAAGTCAGCTTTTCCCTATAACTATTCAGCATTTTGTTGCATTCATTCAGCTGAGGGGGTGGATATCCAGAGCAGGACCCAGGCTCTCACCATGGCAGACACCGCTGGGATCTTCCTCTGGTCTAGCTAGAAAGAAACTAGACTCCAGTGCAGTGCTCTGGAAGAAGGACTGGTCTGAGAGCCCTGGAAACCGAGGCTCTGAGAGCAGGTCATAGCTCCTCTGTGGGCAGCCTTGGCCCATTTATCTGTACCATGAAGTCACTGAAATAAGGAGTGAACACAAAGCTGTGTTTCTTGGCTGTAAACCCCACATATTTTCTTTCAACAAGGGCAGCTCCTGCTTTATATATTTGATATGTAAGGATTTTGTGAGAGGTTTGGGAGAAAAGAATGTTTTTAATTGCATTAAAGAAAAAGCAGGTTTGGAGCCAGAGACCTGGATGATGTCCAAGTCCATCCTATCCCACTTCCTACATTCTGGGACTACACTGAAGCCCAGGAATGGAGAAATTGGTTGGTCTTGGAAGCTGGGCGAGGGGGAGCCAAAAAAAGGTGGATCACTATTAATAAACCTTGGAATAGCAATACAACAACAAAAAACCAAAATCAAACAAAAACCAAAAAAAAAAAAAAGAACAAATTAATATGTATTCAATGAGCATGAAAGGAAGGATTACTACAAGTTGAGTGTAATGGTAAGTGCTGAGGTTACAATAGCATGAGATATGGCACAGACCTGAAGAGTTGAGTGTGGAAGAACCCCACACAATAATAGTATGAGAATATAGAAATAGAGACCACCACCAAATTCTTCCAAGGTGTGAAGGAAGCATAGAGATTTCTGAGTTATTGTCTGATTCTAAGGTGAAAAATCTTACCATGAAACGTCTATCTCCAATATTTCCATCTGATTGCTGTTGTTCTGAAATGTGATAGTAGGTCAGGAAGAATGTTGAAGAAGGAACAGAGAGTTAGGAAGATGCTCCAAAAGTGAATGTGTTGGAATCTTGAGTGGATTCCTTGCTCTTCCAGGGAAAATGGATTGTCCCTTCTTGCCTTGGCTACCGCAGGTACATTGAAGCCTAAAAAGTTAAATGGAACTAACTCTCAGCTGAGAAAGCAGAATCCCTTTATAACCTTCAAGATAGATAGTGCATTATATTTTAGATAAAGAACAGCAGACATCTAAAGCCCACAAAGAGCCAAACATTTGGAGGGCGTCCCTGAGAAATCCATGGCCCAAGCAACAGCAGCTTTCTGGCATGATGGCACACTCACACATTTGGATTCCACCAGAAATATTGACAAAATCCCACATTTTCTGCCAGTTGATGAAAAAAGAGTGAAGGAGATAGCAGAATTTGAACTTTCATTCTAAACCAAACACCATATTTAGTAGACACTTTGGCTGGCATCATCTCATTTGATAATTTCAACAACTTTGGGCAATAAACATCATCACTTCATTTTATTGGAGGAAACTGGTGATCACTTAAGTGTGGAGTTGGCAATAAAATACAGGGATGCCTCCTTCCAAGATACTTCTGTCTATCTGCCTCCCTCCCTCTCTCCCTTTGTTCCCTCCTTGCTTATTTTCTTCCCACCTTTCCTCCCTTTCTTTCTGCCTTTTCATTTTTACCATTATCTCTTTAATAGTTAAATTGGAAAATTATCATCTGCACATCTTTCTCATTGAAGAAACTTCCCTTCATAAATCTAATTGAAGATTTTCCCCCTCTTATCGAAAAGGGTTAAATTGATATTCTCTGTCTCAAATAATTTTAAAATTACTATTTAAACCTAGCCTATGTATCCTCTAGAGACTCAGGTAAATTTTCAGTTGACAATCAGGCCTGCCTCTGGAAAAGAGGATAAAATAGCTGTATCTGTCCATGAACCAAAGAAAGAAAAAAAGATATTCATCAGAGATGAGTACTTAGTTGTTAGTGAAATTTTTCCATTTGTCAGAAAGTTTTCATCTTATGGTCAACTGGAATAATATTGCCTTGATTTTTTGGTCCTATCTCTGATATTGGGTCAATATCTCCTTTCAGGTCTGTAGTAATTTTGAGTTATTTTTTATTTTCTCAAAATTTTTATATCAAAAGACAGCAAAAGTGATCCAATAGCACATTATCTCAAGGTAAACTCAATTTCTTTGCATCTTAGAGTCAGAAGTTCAGAACTTGTGCAACAAAATTCTTTACCTGCAAAAAATTTTCTCAAGGGAGATATTTGAAAGTTGTGCATTTTATCCAGATGATCCATAGCAGATGAAATTCCTTTCCTCCCAACTTTTTTTTTTTGGTGCTGGGGATCGAGCTCGGGTCCTTGTGCTTGCACAGCAGGCGGCGAAACCACTGAGCTAAATCCCCAGCCCATCCTCCCAACTTTTTGCTAACCAAAATAAGAATCATCCTTCACAGCTGAGATATTTTTGCCATCTTTCCTTAAGTGCTTCTACTTGCAGGCTTCTGGTGAATGCAGTGCTTGCTAGGTTGTAATCTCCATGAGAGAGGGATTGGCTTTGTTTCTTGTTTCCTGAGGGTTGTATTGCTGTTTAATAAGTAAACTATGAGTGAACTAATTCTTGCTGTACATTTTCCTAAAAGGAAATAGTTGATGACGGTTGCCTTATCTGAGTCGATGTGCACAATTACAGGAGCTAGCAGGAAGGGAGTACCTGGGACAAGCCATGACACCGCTTATCTTTCTTAGTGAAATGTATCTGTCCATTAGGTGAAAATGACAACTTAAGCCTGTAACCATAAAAGCCCACCTATCAAGACTCACACCTACTGAACTGGGCATTTGCTTGTGGTCTAAATGTTGCTGGCATGGTGGACTATTTTCATTTCCAGATCATGGTTTTTAAAAGACTGCACCAACTAGTTGACTTAAGCAGGAGATGATGAGTGTGGCTGCTTTACTGCTTTGGTTGGATAGTGGAGAGCACAGGGCTGTGGCTTGCCAGTGATCTCAGAGCAGCACTCTACACAGGCAGACTCTGTAAGCTGTAATTTCCTATCCTGATTTTTTTCCATTAAGTTTATTGGTACATTTTAGGTATACAATACAGTTACATTCATCATTGGGAACTTGTACCTTTACATGATGTATCTTGGTTCTTATTTTTTCCCCATTCCCCTGCCCTCCCTTCAACCCCTCCACTCCTCCCTATTTACAGAGGCTTTGTTTTCTCATAAAAGTCCAGAATTTGGAATGGTCATGTTGTTGTGTTGGTGATGCATGATTTTTGTCAGCACTGTTGAATTTGTAAGCATTTATTGAGCCACCTGCTGTTTACACAACACTTTACTAAGTGCTACAGAAAGGGATTGGTGTAGGTCAGTGTCTCCTTTCTTGGAACCTGAGGACTCTGCTTTTGCTGTTGTATTTTCTCAATTAGTAGCCAATTTGTGGAGATGGTAAAAATTTGGATATATTGATTAAAACTTTAAAAATATTTGTATATTTAAAACAATGTTCTATGTACAATAGTTAGTAGGTATGTGGATATAGCATATAATATTGTTAATCTCCAGAAAATGGCATATATGGAAACTGGTTCTTGCAGCCATTTCGGGAAATTCATGATCATGGTTCAAACTGGCTCCAGTGTCTTCAAACTTGAAAAATACTGTTGTAACTCTATAGATGGGACATAAACATAGTAATATAAATGATGCTTAAGGGATTTTTAACTTTTAGAATAAAAATTTGGTACTACATAATTGTCGTTTACTTTACCGGGAAGTAGTACACCAGCCCAATGTCAAAACCATGAGGTTATCTAAAGGAAAATGTCCTTAGTTAAGGTTCAATTGATTTTTCTTAGATTCCTTCCAATCAAAATTATTTCATACTTTAGTTTGCATCATGCCATGATCGTGTTTTGGAATCACTGCATGTTTTGCTTAGAGCTTTCAACTGTCTTTTATTCTTGATGACTGAAATGAAAACCATATCTTCCTTAGAATATTCTAATGTCTCCTTGTTTCTTGGCAGCTTTGTCTATTGCGTAGAATCCACCCTATGCTACCTTGCATAAAACAAACTGACTTCTTTAAAAATCTAATGAATAACTGTCACTTGGAGTTTTCATTGGATTTTCATCATCCTTCATTGTGCAACTTCCCTTGATTTTAACCCTTATTGAGCTGGAATACAGCTTCAAGAAACCTCTGAAGAAGAAGCTTCTGGGGCCAAAATGTCCTGCTGGAGAAAAGATGGCTTCTTTAACAAATGATCCCAGGAAAATTGATGATCCAAAAGCAGAAGATTGAAGCTACACACATCTTGCACCCGGTACTAACGTAAAATCAAAATGGATTGAAAACCTAGATATAAAAACAGAAACACTGAATCTGCTGGAAGATAAAATAGGTAAAACTCTTGAAGACATAGGCATAGACAAGGACTTTCTGAACAGAACCCCAGTTGCTGAAGAAATAACACCAAGAATCAAAAAATGGGATATCAAATTTAAAAGCTTCTGCTCAGCAAAAAAAAAAAAGAAAAAAAAATCAATGGGATGAAGAAGCAACATACAGAAAGGGAAATTATTATTGTTTCAGCATATTCTCAGACAGGGGACTAATGTTTAAAATATATAAAGAACTAAAAACAAATCCAGAGTAAAAGACCCAATAAAAAATGGGCAGTTGAAATGAATAGACACTTCTCAGAAGTACAAATGTCCAGTAAGTACATGAAAACGTGCTGAATGTCTTTGGCCATTGTAGAAATGTAAATCAAAACAACACTGAGATTCTACTTACTCCAAAAAGAATGGTTATCATCAAGAACTCAAAAAAGCAAATGCTGATGAGGCTGCAGGGGAAAAAGGTATCCTTTTCCATAGTTGATGGGAATGTATACTAGTACAACCACTATAGAAATCAGTATGGAAATTCCTCAAAAAACTAAATATAGAAGTTCCATTTGACCCAACTGTACTTCTTTTGGATATCTTCCTGAAAGAGTTAGGGACAGCACATTACAGTGATTATTGCATACCCATGTTAATAGCAGCACAATTCATAATAGTTAAATTACAGAAGCAGACTATATGTCACCAGATAAATGGCTAAAGAAAATGTGGTATATATACACAATGGAGTGCTGCTCTGCCATAAAGAAAGACAAATTGGAGTCATTTGTATAAAAATGGATGGATCTTGAGACTATAATATCAAGTAAAATAAGTCAGGCACAGAAGATTAAATATTGTATTGTTTCTCTTATGTGAGAACCCTAAAATATAAATAATTTAAGAGCAAAATAAAAGAGAGATGATAGGAAACAGGGACGTAGACTTTGTGGGTATGGGAAAGAGATCTGGGGTTGGAGGGCAAGCGGAGGGTTATGAGGGGAAGGAAGAGTAAAAATGATTGAGATATGTGTATGTACCAGTTATCCAAGACGAAATGTGTTTGTTATGTATTGTAAACATATGCCAATTTCTAAAAAAGATATGTCTGGAGAATGATTCCATGGGAGGTAAATATTCTTTTACAGTTTAACCGAATATTAAATTTAGCATCAAAATAATTTTTCCCCAGGGTATTGATGGCACTATGTTATTGTTTTCCAATATTTGAGAGGAAATTTGAAGTGAAAATCTGATTTTTGTCCTTTGAACATAGGTTTGTCAAATAATACACAAGATGCTAAATAAATTTGAACTTAACCAACAAATAGTTTTTTAGCATAAGTATTTCCCATGTAGTGTGCAATATTTCAGGCATATTGTACTAATAAATTATTCTTTATATATCTAAAATTCAAATCTGTGGCCTTTTTATTTGCTAAATCTGTCAACTGTATTTGAAGATAATTCCTCTTCCCCCTCAAAACAATTTAAGGATCTTTTTATTACTCTTTCTGTTTTGAAATTTCTTTTGATTATATATAAATGTGGCTTTTTCAAAATCTATTGCTGCTTAGCTCTCATGGGATCTTACACTCTCTTTGAGCTCCAGAAAACTTTCTTCTAGTATTTCTTTAGTAGTTTTCTTCCCTCCATTTTATTAGTTTTCTAGAGTCCTAATTAGCTTGATACTGGGCTTCATGAATTAAGTATTTACAGAGCTCATCTTTTTCCTTTTGTTTTCCATTTCTATTCTTTGTTTTATATCTTAGAAATTTATTTATTCAGTATTATTTCCAATGTTTTGGGTAATCAAAACTTTAGTTTCTAAGAATTTTTTTGGGGGGGAATTGTCATGTCTCGGCATCTTCTTTGATGTATGTGTCAGTTCATATGTCTCTTCAAGAATATATGGATTTTGGATTTTGTTTTTGTTTAAATTCTCAACCATTTCCTAAGTTATTTTTATTTCTTTTAGGGCCGTTTTGACAATTTATATCAATGTTTTCCTTTCAGGCTGATATTTTATTCTGAGTCTGAAGATCATTGTTTACTCACATTTAAGAATAAAGAACAAGGTAAATGACTGTAGGTAATGGATCAGGTGTCCTTTGTTACGTACATGTCCCCTCAGTAGAAAGGATGACAAGCAGGGGCACATGTTGACCTTAGAGACTCAGATGAGTGTGAGCATGTGAGGCACGTGGAGTCTCCTAGATTCTAAAATGAGATTCTAGGATCCCAATGCTAATGACTAGTTCTCCCTACAAAATTCATTACTTATTTATTTTTAGAGAAATTCATGCTTTTCCTCCTATGAGGCCAGGTCCTCGGTTTGAGGAGGGCATGCTTGTCCCTTCACCTGGTTGTTCTGTAAACAGACTTCTGAGTAACTTCTATTTTTGACTCCCATTCTCATTCTTACATCTGCCTCCCGTTGGCTTTAATTCTGGAATGTAATTTCCTCTTGTAATGGTTCTGGTCTGAAAATTATTTAAATTTGTTCTATCTCCTTTTTGTCTTCAAGACATATATTGAAATCACAAATCAGTCAGTGATCCCTTCTCATTTTGTTCAGTATTATGGGTTCATTTTCCTAAAGAAGTACGCTCTTGGGGAACCCTGGAGGGATGAAAGACAAATGCATGTATTTGACCTATGATCTTGGGCCAGAAGTTTCGTCCTTTCACCTACTTTAGAAGATTTTCTCTAGAATGTCCTTTAGTGAAATAAAATGCATTGAAATCCATATTTGTTCACCACTCAGAATTTGCAACTCATGCTTTTCTAAAAATAAATGTCTTAAAATATTACATCATGCATGTTTTGAAAAATAAAATGATAAGCCTAGAATGGAAAATCTTATTGATAAGTATTATTTATCTTTTCATTATTTTCTTTTCATAAGATAAAGCTTAAGGGCATTTCTACGACATTTGTGTAAAGACATATTGGGATAGAGGTTGTTTAAAAATAATGAAAACATCTACCCCTACTTTGTGATTAGAAACAAGGAACAGTAAGAAAATTGTTATTAACCATTTGAAGTTCAGAAAAATTGATAATATTCTTCATTCTTACTGTAGCAAACACTTCTCATCTTTTAAAAACTACAGTGGTAAGCTGTGGTTATTAAACGATATACTTATTTAATTATGAAAATGCACTGTGATTTATAGATGAGGTCTCTGAAGATCACAGGGTTTAAGACATTTTCCATGTTACATAGCACATAAATCACTGAGCCAGAGCTCAAGCCCAGAGCTTCTGACTTCAAACAAGTATCCTTTCTCTTACAACACAAATTTAGGACTTTTAAGAGGGAATTGAATATGTGATAAGATAGAGCTTGTGGGTATCATATGAACATTAATAACTATGAATAATATTTCATTTGCAGTAAAATTATATGCTTTAACAAGCCAAGTCATCAATGGTGAGATGCAGTTCTATGCCAGAGCAAAGCTTTTCTACCGAGAAGTACCAGCCACAGAAGAAGGCATGATGGGAAATTTCATCGAACTGTCCCACCCAGATATCCAGGCCTCGAGGGAATTTCTTAGGAAATTTGTTGGGGTGAGTTATCTAACTGCAACTTGATGAGAGGGCAAAGTCCTTGTGAACATTAAGCTCACATAACTGTGTTGTCACTTAAGCCAGGCTAAAGCTTTGGCCCAGCTCAGGGTCTAGCCTGAAAGCCTGTTTAAAGGTGCTCAGAAGAGCTGGATCTCAACAAGCCCTTGGCTTATCCCACTCAGCATTTTACCCTTCTTGCACCAGCTAATCTTACACACTGCAGGGGAAGGTGAATTAGCAGTGCTGATATTACTATTTGAGGAGTAAGAAGACTTCTCCTTCAGAGGCTCAGAGATAAACAATTGACACTCAGATGATCAATGAGAAATCAAGAGTTTTAGGATTTGGGATTGATTTATTTATTCCCATAATAAAATTAGATGTAGTAAGAAAATGCATGCTTGTGTTCAGTTTGAAAATAATGATGATAGAACCCTTTTATGTTCTTTATACATAGATCAGATTTTTCCTTGGAAGAATGTGATTCCATTATATCCTGGTTTTGTGCGAACCCCTAGTTCCTTACTTCCAAGCCATATGGAGACAGACAGTAAAGTGTAGGGGCCAAAATCTTGGGCTAAAGTCATCATGGTCCTTTTACTTACTGTATAAGAAATTCTAGACTTATTACCTAAGTGCATGGAGCCTCAGTTTTCTCACCTGTGACTAGGGCACAACAATACAGCTTACCTTATAGAAGAATGTGAGATTAAATGAGACAAAACATGTAAAGTATCTGCTTGGGTGCACAAAATTAGCACCCAGGAGACCTAATTTATCACTGCTACTACTGATAATGAGGTGTCACATAATATATTTTTATTATTTTGTATTAGGAATTGAACCCAGGACTTTCACACTGAGCTATATTGGCATTGAGCTATATTGTTTCTTTACTTTGAGACAGGGTCTTGTTAAGTTATTAAGTTTCCCAGGAGGGGCTGGGACTTGGATTCCTCCTGCCTCAGACTGGTATTACAGGTATGTGACACCACCCTGGCCTATTCATTATATTTTAAGGAACTTCATTTGGTTGTTAGAATAGACTCAACCTATCCAATAATGTTGCTGTTGGCTTAAGCGAAAACTCATTAATGACTCTGGTCATTTATGTGAAGCTTGGAGCCGATTTTATTCTGATAAGGGACAAGTTTTGAAGTTAGGATGTCACCCTACTCAGAGGAATAGTATGAAGACTAGCGCTAGTGGTGAGATGAGGTTTTGCTTCATGCCCAGGCTCCTTGGAGCATGCAGTGCCTGAGTCTCAGGTCTAGCAGTAGAGAAAATGTGATCAGGATAGAGTATTTACTGGGGCAAAGTGTCTGCCCCGACATCAGCTGCAGCCGTAAAGCACTAGGAAGTCTGGTGGCCATGCATGTTTACTGGTTGGGGTGATCTGGGGTGTTTCTAAACCAGTGGTGCCGATTTTATGGATGCTCATCCCAACATGGCCAGTCACTCTGCTAAGCAGCTTAGAAGCCCTGTCTCATTTATTCTTCACAGCATTTTTTATGGTAAGTACTATTATTAGCTCTGTTTTTATAGTCGTGGAAACTGGGGCTTAAAGAGGTTAAATACGTTGTCAAGGTTATGCACTGGTAAGAGACAGGGCTGAGGCTTACGATCAGACAACTCTGTCTGACACCAAACTCCCTGCTCTTAACCATGACCTATTTTTTCCATTTGTCTCATGCGGCAGAAAAATCCCTGCTTTTTTTTTTTAGACCATAAACCACAACTCTCCTCCAGTCTGGCCCAAGCAATCTCTCCTGCTTGCCTCGTGGTGAGGCTGACTTTGATCCCAAAACATTTCAGAAGCTTAGTTAGTAATCCAGCCGCCTTGTCACTCTGTGTGGAACGCCAAGCTGACCACAGGGAAGCTGGTCAGACAGAGCCTGGGAGCTCGGCCACGGACCTGGGAAAGGAAGTCTGTGCTTGCATATTTATGTTGGAAAAGCAGCAACTGTTCCTTTCAAACAAATATAAGGAGTCCTTCTTAGTAGACAAGGCTCATTGTGCAGCTGTGACCTCTAAAGAAGTACAAACATGGTCTTTTTAAAGGAATGATATTTTAGTATATTGACCTTAATGATCTGCTAATTTCGTATCCGGATCAAGAAACAAGGAGTTAGGGAATATGAGTGTCTGACATGATTTATTCTTAAGTCAACTGGGAAAAAGTAGATTGTTTAATTTAAAATTTTGCTGTTCTTTCAACACTTAGTGACACAGGATAGTAGGAAAAGGTGTTTAATTTAGTTGCAAAATGTATTTACTTTAGCAAATAAATGAATAGTACCAACACAATGTCAATGGCACAGCTGATAACTTTCCTCAGCTTTCAAGTAGGGGAAAGAACCAATTCATAAAATATAATCACTGTCGATTGCATTTAGCTTTTGACATTTCTCAAAGATTGAATCTGGATCTAATCTGTTATATTTCATGACTTTTATACAGTGCCATCAAGTTCTGTCATTTTAGTTTAAAACTCCATTAGATGAGCTTAAATAATATTCTTCAAATCAAAACATATAGGCAGAATCAAAACTAAAATGAAATTACTAATATTTTATATGAATCCAGAAATATGAACATAGTATAATACATGAAAATGAAAACATTTTGTTTTGAAATCACACATTGTATGTAGTTCTAGTCACATCAACACAAGAGCATCAGATGTCAATACAATCAGCTTTGGCAGCTGCGGTATCCAAGAGGCGAGCAAGACAGTCCCTGAGATCAGTCTTTAAATGCCCCTTCTCAGCGGAGCTGCTTGTGAATGAGACGGAACAGAACAGTGGTGCCAGGCCACAGGAGGCAGTACCAACCACATAGAAGGAAATGGAGTGAAGAGAACTGGGTAGTAGTGGGGAGAGGCTGGAGGCCACAGCATTCGAGAGAAAGTCACTTTTGGGGCGGACTAAATTAACAGTACTTTCAGGAATAACTGTAGTCAAACATCATACATCTAAAATGGTAAAAAATCCTATTTAGAGGATAGGACTTTTCAAGGACATTCTACTTCAACCATTTCACCTTCCTAGGCCTCAGTTTCTTTGGAAAAGCAGCGAGTGAAACATCAGTGATTTAAAAGCCATAGGAGTTTGCTGAGATTCATTAAGGGCTTCCTTAGAGAAGGATGGGAAGGCTTAGTGAGCAAGGCCTGGCCTCATTTTAACCAGAGAAGCTTTTTGTTTCTGCATTCCATGAAAACAGAAGAGTTCAGCCTTTACAATCTTAAAATCCTCTGGCATAGATCTATTAGGTCTCATTGTTTTATTCTATGGTTCTACTTCTAAAACCACCTGCTATACTAATGAGAACAACGTGGTCAATAAAGACTTTCAGAGCCAAGTAATTATATGACAAATTAATCAAGAGAATTTTTTATGGAGCACACAAATTTCTAATGAAGTCACTTCTTGTAGCCTCAGATAATTTCTCCATACTTCCTCACATCTTATAAATTCCTTTGGAAGATACTGCTTTTACAGTATTGTACAACATAAACTTTGGCCTAGGCCCTTTTATGAATTAATTTAAATTTTAATATTTGAATGAAGGAAATAGTATAGTATAAGTAGAAATGATCACACTTATGGCAATATACTACTGCTTCCACTTCCTATACTTCAGGCAGACATTACTAGTCAATCAATCATAGATCCCTTTCATGCTGAGTCTAAATAAGTCAGATGCACAAGCACAAATACCACATAGCATCTCTCATTTAAGTAAGGTAAAGTATAGACAAAGAATGTAATAAAGGATGGAAAAAGGAAATAAGGGGATATATCTCTCACAAATGGGAAGTGTTCCAGGAGTCTGCGGGCAAGGGGAGAGGAAGAGGAAGTAAGCAGAATTAAGATATGCCATGTGCAGGAACCTAATAATCTCAATGAAGGTAAACATTATAAGTCAGAAAAATGAGCTAAGAATAATAATAACAATAAGAAGGAAAATGTGGAAAGGGGCAGAGAGAGGGAGGTGGGAGGGAAGGGAAAGGGGATTACAGAAAGGAGCAAGCTGTGTTATGTTCATGTTCCCACTCTCTAAGATGAATGTAAACTTCATGTACTGCAAATCTGTACTAATAAAATAAAACAGCAAGAATAAAATAAAAATTTAAAAAAGAATTCTTTTGAATATGGAATTAGTCAGTATAGTTGTCTCTTGAAGGAATCATAGTTGTCACTTGAAGTGACATTCTTAATGCAGAACTGGCTTTGAATACAGACAGTTTCTGTCTGAATTCTAGTTGTGCTATTAGCTAAGCAACATTAGCAGTTTAAGTTTACTCATCTCCAAAGTGGCAACAATAATCATCATCTTGTGGAGGTTTAAAAATTATGATAATTAATATAGCTGTAAAGAGCTTGCTACATATCCACTTGCAGTTACTATTTTATTTGAAAAGAAGCTGCAATCACTTCACTTTTTTCTTCACTGTACCTTCCTAGAATAAGGAAAGCCTTTTGGATGGACCTGAAGGCAGATTTTTTTGATGTTTCGCTCTGCTCGTACTTAACTTTGATCCTTAGCCAATTTTTTTTTATCCTCAGTTCCTGAGAAATCAAGAGTAGGCTTTCTCATTAAGATCTTGATTGGTAACTTCAAGTATCTTATTACTGTAATTTCTAGCATGAAACCTATTCAGCAGTCTTCCCAATTATGACCAAATAATTTAGGCCAGCTGAATCTTCATAATTCAGAAAACTTTTTTAATTGTATAGAAGCAAGTTTGAGAGAGTTTGCATTGGCTAATTTTTCACTACCCCCACTTCCTCTCCAAATTCTCTCTCTCAGTTAATTTAATGCATAGACTTACTTTTAAAAAGTTTCCAGTAAACATGTAGTTTTGGGTACAAAAAGTAGAAAATTTTTAGCATTAAAGGAGACAAGGAGGCTGTTGGAATTAATCTTGATTCACGTGGACATGCTGTGTGCTATGAGGGCTAGATGTGAAATTTACAATCCTGGCCAGAGAATGGAACAATTAGAATACTCAGCTCAGGTCCCCAAATTGACTACCCACATAGGAGGAGTTAATTCAGAGTTCCCAAATCCAGTTTAAAAAGAATAAAATTTCAATCATTCCAATATGAGGTATTTCAATTAAAAAAACTCAGGAAGGAATTTCAGAATGATTCTCCCTGCTTGCCATCCCTCCCTTTATTTTTACAAAGTAATAACTTGTACTGGAGGTCTACTTAGCTGTGGACTTAACCCAAATTATAGTCATCAAAATCCTATCTTTGTAGGGCTACCAATGGCTCATTTATCTCATTTTTCTTGGAGAGAATTACCAAATGTTTAAACTTAAGATATTACTTTAAAAGTAGTAGTTTGTGATTCTCTTAAAAATCTATAATTAGGTAAAATAAAATAGAACTAGAAATGTTTGGGTATTTTTGGAGAAAGGGAATGAATTGTTTTGTATCTTGACTTTGGTAACGATGATTATATACACTAGTTCAAACTTATTGAATTGTATACTTAAAATGACACATAGTAGTGTATAAAGTTGACCCAAATAAAGTCAAATGAAAGAGGTCACTGGGATATCTGCAACTCAAGGTGAGGCTCTGTACCTAAATGTCCCACAAGGTACCTTTCTGCAGGGCCCTGGGAGAGCGGGAACTGACTGCGCCCTGGACTGCGGCTCTGGGATAGGAAGGGTCAGCAAGCATGTCCTGCTGCCTGTTTTCGACAGAGTGGAGCTGGTTGATATGATGGAGTCTTTCCTGCTTGAAGCCCGGAACTACCTTCAGGGCAGAGTGGACAAGGAAGAAAGTTACCACTGCTACAGCCTGCAGGAATTCACACCCCACTTCGGGAGATACGATGTGATCTGGATTCAGTGGGTGTCTGGTCAGTCCTGCATGGTGCTGCCTGTGCCTTTACCTGCTTCTCCACTGCAGAAGACAACACTGGGGTGAATAAGGATGTGGGGGGAGATTAGCTTAGTTGTGCATAGAGCAGTTAGCTTGCCCTATTTGTCATGTAAACTCCCAACAACTCTGGTCCCCAGATTTCTCTCCTAAAGAGTACTCTCTGTACTCTCTTGTACTCTCTGTACAAGCTTGATAATTAAAATTCCATTCATAGGGAAGGAGCAAGTGCCTTTGGACCAACCTAAATCCTTGAAGAAACGTAATTAAACATTAAACAACTGGATCCAAAAAAATGGTTAATCTCCATTTATTGGCAGAGCTACACGTTCTTATATTTCAATTCCCAGGAAAGAGACAGCAGTGAATTTGATTGATGGTGGTGGTGGTGGTGGTGGTGGTGGTGGGGTGTGTGTGTGTGTGTGTGTGTGTGTGTGTGTGTATACACCATGGAAGAATGCTAATGGAGCTGAGCTGCCCAAGAGACATAGACGAACTCACAGGATGAAATAGTATCTCATGTCTATGGAGGACATGCATCCTTCTGTCTAATTTTCCAAAGACCCTTGCAGCTAAAACAATTTGGGCTATGATATAAGGTGTGATTAGGGGAGCAAATAGCCAGTCTTCTGATTCTGAGCTCTCTATTCCTTCCTACTCACCTCCATCCCTCCTCTTGTTTTAACCTGTTTCCCCCACTTGACCCCACCTATAGGGTACTTAACTGATAAGGACCTGCTTGCATTTCTTTCCCGGTGCCGAGATGGCCTGAAAGAAAATGGCATCATCATACTGAAGGATAATGTGGCACGGGAGGGCTGTGTCTTCGACCTCTCTGACAGCAGTGTGACTCGGGACATGGACATCCTCAGGACCCTCATTAGCAAGAGTGGGCTGTTGGTGCTGGGCCAGGAAAAGCAAGAGGGCTTTCCAGAGCAGTGCATTCCAGTGTGGATGTTCGCACTGCACCGTGGTAGACTCTCCTGAGTAGTGGTGGAGTGGACAGCTGGATGGGGCAGTGGTGCTTTGGGACAGAATGCTTCCTCCAAGGTGCCCCTTGGAATGCAGGCAGGAATGGAGAGAAGGGAAGGGATACAGTGCATGTTGGGGAATGATTGATGATGTGGTATGTACAGGTTTTTGGTGATAAGCTAATGCATGCATTCTGATGTGCACACAATTGGGGTTGTACACTCTGTAGTACTCAGTGGATTTTCTAAAAAATGGAGTGAAACATCAGGAAGAGTGCTTTAAGAAACTGTGAAATTGACAGGTGAGATTACACATAATTAAAAAGTTTTTGTACACAAAGGAAACAATCGATAGAGTGAAGAGACAATCTACAGAATGGGAGAAAATTTTGTTCAGCTATTCATCTGAGAGAGAATAAATATAACTCAAAAAGTTTACCACCAAAACCCCCCCAATAAATCCTATTCAATAAGTGGGCAAATGAACTGAACAGGTGCTTCTCAAATGAAGTACAAGTGCATAATATATGCATGAAAAAATGCTCAATATCTTTAATCATCAGGGAAACACAAATCAAAACTACATTAAAATGCCATCTTACTGTAGTCAGAATGACCATTATCAAGAAAACAAAAATACCAAATGCTGGAAAGGATGCAGGGAAAAAAAGGAACTCTTCTACTCTGTTGGTGGGAATGCACTCTACTACAGCCACTATGAAAAACAGTATGGAGGCTGCTCAAAACACTAAAAATAGAGCCAAATGACCCAGCTATACCACTCCTGTATATTTACATGAAGGATCAAAGCCAACATAATTTGGAGATACCTGCTACCTATGTTTATTGTGGCATTCTTCACAATGGCCAAGGTATGGAAGCAGCTCAGATGCCCATCAGGGAATGGCTGGACAAAGAAAATCTGGGATACAATGGGGTGTTCTTCAGCCATAAGGAAAAATGAAGTAATGTCACCTATAGGAAGTAGATGGAACTGAAGGACGTCGTGTTAGGCAAAATAAGCCAGACTCAGAAAGACAAGTGTTGTATGTTTTCTCTCATATGTGGAATCTAGCAGTGGAAAGATGACATGAAAGCAGAAGGGATGCTATAAGGAAGGGGAGGGGGACTGCATGGAAGGGGAAGGTCACAGAGAGGGTAATGAGATGGGCATGATCGAAGTACATTATTGGCATGCATGAAAATGTTGAAAGAAAGCCCATTATGTTGTTCAATTAATATGTGCTAATTATAATAAAGAAATTCCTTGTATACACCTGACCTGTACAAGTGTGCATGAGAAGGAAAAGAAAAGACTTTCTAAATTGTCTTAGTCACTGGTAATTTGTGCTGTCCAGTAGTCCAGGATGGGTGGAAGAAAATCGAGCCCACTTTCCTGCTCTCGTGTCAGTTTCATCAGTTTCCTCTCCCTTTGGTGCTGCTACTTCTCTTGAATGAGCATCTTTCCCTAATTAAGAATTCACAAGTCAAATGAGCTTGTGAAAACACACCTAGTAATTTTGACTTTGGCCCTTCTCTTGGCAGAAGAAGTGGATGGTTTCACTTTCTATTTTGGGTCCTTGTTACTATGCAATGATGTAATATGGTTGTAATTTGATAACAGTAGCCTGCGTCACAGCGATGGGAAGTATCCCCTTCCAGAAGAAAAATGCTGTACCCTGAGGTTGCAGCCTTGAATTTATAAGCAAATGCCGTGGATAATCTAATTTTAGCCACTGACTTCGGCCCTGCCCACACTGCAGCTGCTCATGGATCTCTGAATGAATGTATATGTATTAGAAATTCACCAGAGGAAATGATAAATTGAAAATTGAACCAGCTGCATTAATATAAGGATTGGTTTAATTAAAGGTAATCTAAGGTACTATTCTGCCATAAAGGAGGTGGAACTTCAGTCTTTTTTTAGGAAAATGGATGCACCTTGAGGCCATAATCTTAAGTAAAACAAATCAGACCTACAGACTTAAATATCACATGATTTGTCTTAAATGAGAAGCCCAAAGTGATTTAAAGAGCAAAATGAAAGACAGCTAATAGGAAACATGGAGAGAGATCTTTTCTAAGAGATAGAGGGGGAGGGCAGGGAGTGTTGGGGAAGGGGATGAAAAAAGACTTATGATGTGCTACGTACAGGTACCAACTCCCCACGATGAATGCAATCATTATGTACTGCAAACAGGGACTAATAAAATTTTTTAAATCTAAAATCTTTCAAAAAGAAAAACGTAACTTAATTTTTATTAAAAAAAGTTTAAATATAACGGCTGTCATCATTCAACATTCCAATATTTTTGTCTTAAAGTACATATTGTGTTTTGATATATATTGAGTCTTCCATAAAATTCAAGGGGTCAATTAAGTAAAGAAGGCCTACTGCGTGGCTCAGCTGTAATCATGAGAATCATGTTTCCAAGTCATAGCTCTAATTTAAGAGGAAAATAATTCTTATGAAACATTTGTTATCTGGCATTATCTTGGTGTTTTCCTCTAGTGTGCTAGAAAATTATGTCACCTTTTCTGCCTGAGGCACCTTCTAGTTGTTGTAGTTACCCTCCGTCCTGTCCTCTAGGGTAAGGTAACAGAAGGTAACTGAGTCAAGACCAGTTGGAGCAAGGCAGAAGTCAGAGGCAAATCAAATGGTAAAACACCACCATGTAGACTGAGTCTGACAGAAAAAAGATACATGTGTTTTTGTCCTCCATAAGTTTTTAAGCAAATTAGCAGATGCTTTGTTGTAAGCTGTCCTAGGAATTTTTCTATTTTTTTATACCAGGACCCTTAATTCTCTTGACTTTTTACTTTTCCAATACTTAGAAGCTGACCTAGCTGTCAATTTTCTCTGCTCTTGTGTTCTTGAGCTTATGGAGAAAATAATGGTCCTGTGGATTCCAATGTACAATCTTCCACTTAGTTGGGTCTTTGAGATTAATGACGAGTCTCTTCTCTCTTCTTAAGTCAGGTCACTTACCATTCTTCTTAGAAATTTTCTAGATCTCTATTGCTTTATACAAATCCTTCAATTACATATCCAAATTTAATTTAAGAAAGTAGAAACAGGAGTGAGTTGTACCTAGCTGAACTGTTAACAATATGTAGAGAATAAGGAGAAAATTGGTTTGAGAAGAATTGAAGCCAAATCATGAGCTTAACAGGACATGTTAAAGTTTTGATGATACTCAATGAACAAGCAGAAGCCCTTGAAGGTGACAGATTAGGGACTGATTTTTTTGGTCATAGACACTGTGGAAGGAAGACTTTTAGAGGGAGACATACTCTAGCCATCTTCAACCTGATTCTGTAAGCCAAACACATTGGAAGCTAGTGGCATGTGTGGCAATCTACGTTAGTACCCGGTTACTGGTCCATGGTGCAGCTGCCTCAGAATTATTTGGGGAAATGCATAACTACTTATGCATTCCTTCAGCTCCATGAGAGTTTGGTTCTATGAAGGGAGATCAGATAATTTTTTGTGTTTTATAAGTGGTCTAGCTGATTCTGAAAATCAGTTTTGTTTTAAGACACGGATGAAGAGAGAGAGTCACGAAGCTGAGCTCTTCAGAAAGACGAAGCAGGGCAGGCAAGTGTACAAGTTAGGTTTGG
Source organism: Heterocephalus glaber (assembly GCF_000247695.1). The sequence goes on from NW_004624805.1 coordinate 10,637,946, forward strand.
GGAAACAGCCAGATGGTAAAATCCATTCTCCACATTGATGCCAGTGTTTCTGAAATACAAATCTGACCATATTGTGTATTATCCCTGTGAATTCACATTGCTTAAGAATGGCATAGAAAGCTTTTCATGATTTAGTCCTGGCTTTCCTCTTCAGCCTATTTTATCAATCCCTACAGTTGTACTTGACAATCTACAGTTCCCTGAAAGAGACATGGTTTATGACTCAGGGCATTTACAGCATTTACTTCCTCAGCAGAGAATATCTTCCATTATTTTGTGTCAGGCCCAAAATGTGTCAGGCACTGAGTCCTAGAAGCTTCCTTCTTTCTGTCCCCCTTCCCCCTTGCTGCTGGGCTCAGTGTCCCTATTCCGTGCCACCTTCTGCTCACCATATCACATCACTCACCATGTGGCATCATAATCATCTGTGTACTTGCCATTTCCTCTATTACATTCCTAGCTCTTGAGGGAATATTCATGGTTAGAGTTTCAGTCTCTATTATAGGCCTTAGCATTCTGTAGGATCTCTAAACTTTTGTGGGAAGAATGCAAAGTGATATTAAGAGTAGAAAGACCCAGGGCAGTCTTATTTTCTAGGAGTCAGAGCAAAGCATCAGGGAAAACTAAGGGTTTCTGAGGTTCCATGAGCATAGGGATATCCAAGGTCAGTCAAAACACCAAACAAACAATGCAAGTGGCACAATCCAGGGGCAAGGCAAGCAGCTAAGAGGAGAAAAAGATTAGACTGTAGCAAAAAGACTAGGCCCTACGGTAAAACCTTGAATAATTAGGAAAGGTATCCCCTCCATCTTTTCTCTCTCTCATAGGTTCCAAGGCAAAAATACAGCTAGCTCCAAGTCCATACTTCCATTAGGTGAGTTTGTGTACTTGATAGGAGAAATATGTTAAAATTACGGGTAGGTTGTAACAAAGCAACTCCTAATCCTCACTCATTTCTCACTAAGCAACACATTCAAAGAAGGTAATAAGGCTATAGATGAAGTTAATCCTCTGTAAATGTTGAATTGCAAGTGTGTCTGTAATTCTGGATGAACTTTGGAGGGCCCCTTGGTTTACCAGTGATCCATGAGTGGGTGCTGCCTTCACCATCTCTTCTGAGAACTTGGGCCACCAGTCCTGTGTGCCAGCATGCATCTTACATGCCACATCTTACAAGGTCAGGAATTTTATAGATTTGGGACCATCATAAAAATATAAAATAAAATGAATAAGGCCATCATATGAAAGATGATCTGGTTTGCATTATGGACACATTTTGGCCCCATCTTTGTTTTGTTTTTTTTTCTCTCTCCATCATTTCCCGTAGCTGGCCTTTGAGTGATGTATTGGGGAGAAGGCCTATGTCAGATATATTCAGCTGCCTGTCATGAGTAATTAAAACCAGTTGTGTTATTGTTTTCTTTAGCTCCAGCTGATTCTTTGATGCTTTGGTGTCTATGCCAAAAAACTACCTCGTATAATCATCAGAGGCCAGTGTTTTTGCAGAGGTCACTGCGAACTAATTAAGCAAATATGTGAAAAATAGCTTTAAATTATCTCAATTAGTAGAGTGTGTCTATATACATATTTAGAGTGGGGATTGAGGAGAGGCCTTTAAAGCTGCAACTGACTTGTAGAGCTGGTGATTTGGTATTAAAACACTGTGTGGATACAGCACCTTTGTACATTCATCAAGTTGGCATGATTTGACCTTTACTACTTGACAGACACTGTTGGTTTCTAAAAATTAGGAGTCTTTAGGACAGATGTGATATTTAAAGTTGTGATTCTGGATGAGATTATAAAAGAATGAGTGAAAAAGGAGAAGAGTGCAAAGAAAGAACTGGAACATTTAAACATTGAAATCTTAAAGAGGGGTAAAGCTAGCAAAAGAGACTGGGGAGGGTGACTAGGGAAGTAATCAGTAGATTAAACCAAAAGTAGGGGGTGGGTTCTGGAAGACAAGTGAAGAAACTGAATCAAAGAATGCAGAGGGGTTGACTACAGCCAATGGTGCTAATAAATGAAGTAAGAGGAGGACCGACATTAGACCATTGCAGTTTGGGTAGAGTAGGTAGAAATGAAAGCTGATTGGAATAGTATGATCAAGTGTGTGAGGAAAAGAGTCACAGAGAAGGAACATAGACAACTCTCTCAAGGAGCTTTTGCAGGAAAGGCAAATAAATTTGTCAACAAGGCAGTTTCAGATCCGAGAAATAGTGTTAACTAAAGAATTTTTTGTTTTGTTTTTAAGATGAAAGAAATAATTTGACTGTATGTATATTGATGGGAAACAATCTAGATAGATGGCATCTAGTTTGCAAGTGAAGGTATTGCTGGTGAACGGGAGCAAAGATCAATCCTCTCTGGAAGCAGAGGGAGACCACAGTTTATGTGTGCAGATTCTGGAGGGAAAAGGATGATGGGGTGGGACTCTACATAAGTCCATTTTTGTTTTTTATAGTTTTCTTAGTGAAGTAGAAAAAAATCATGATCTGAGAGTGAAGATTGAGGTGTGTATTGTGGGTTTGAGGAGAGGGGAGAGTGAAGAAAAAAGCTATCCAATATGTAGTAGAGGGACAGGAAAAGTGCAGTATGACTATCAAGCAGCAGATAAGCTCTCTTGAAGTTCATAATCCTATGCATTTGTCTTCAGCTCATTCTTATTTATGGTTGCAGGATTAAATGGATTTAATCAGGATTGTAGTGTTTCTAAGTACAAAGGAGACAAGAAATTGAGAGTATACATAAACAAATTAATATGCTACTAAAATGTAAAATGAGAAAAGAGGAACTGAGGTATTAAGAAGGTTAGAGTATGAAAGGATTAGAAGATGAATGGACCGAAGATCCTGGTAAAGCTGTTATTGGGGGCATCACAGGGAACGAAGAGATGGATAGAGATTATGGTCAAACAACAAAATGAATTGCATTGAGAATTTGGAAGTATTATTGGTCCGGATTTACGAATATAACAATGAACAGCTGAAATAATGTTAAGTGGTTATTTTGAGGTCACCAGAAAGGAGTTTAAGACAATGAGAGGCTAGGGAGTTAAATTGAATCATTAAGGCAGATATTGTGATTTTTATCCAAGAATTAAGACAAAAGCAGTGTACTAGGAAACAAAGTAAATGGTAGATAAAGGGGTTGACTGATAGCAACAGTGAGAGATAATTTGATATATGATTTAATTACGTGAGAATCACAACTCTGAAAGTGCACAGGGCGGGTGGGTAGAGAGAATGGTTTGAAAACAGCAATGAGAAATATGAATGCATAGCACATATGATTTAAATTTTTATCTAGAACTCCAAGGCTAAGTGGTTCTTTTGAGATAGGGTAGGGACCATGAAATGCTTGTGCATTTAATTTATGTGCAAAGACATGGAATTTAAGAAATAGTGAATATATCGATATGACTGAGATATCAGCTTGGGGCATGGTGGCTCTAGATGTAGCAATGTTGAGAAATAGTACAGCATAATGGAAGAAAATGTAATTGCTAAAATTTGTGTGTTGAGGCAAAATGTGATAGGTCTTACATATTCAGATTTTCTTGTAAGAAACAGGCACTGGTATCATCAGATTTATCTGCGAGAGATAAATTCTTCTACAATGTAGAAAGAGAGTTTGAGGCAAAGAAGACAGCCAGAAAGTACAGCAGTATTGAAAGTACAGATAAGAGGGCTTGAGTTCAGGCACTGCCTATAGGAATAGTGGAAACCCTAGGAAGACAAAATCAATGCAAGTTGGTGATTATTCAGATGTAGTTAGTGAGAGGAAAGAGGAATCAAGGAAGATGTGAAGGTTTCTGATTGCAGTCTTTGGATGGAATACATCATCTTTTAGCAGTTTAGGAAATAAAGGAGAGCAACTAAGATAGATTGGTAGATTATGTGTCTTTTGGTAGACAATAATGCAGCAAAATCTCAAAGAGTAGACCTCATAATGCAGTTGGGTATTCTTTTATTCAACATTCTCACCTTCAAAACTAGTGAGAACTCCAAGGTACCAAGCATATTCTTTCATCTAAATGTTGAACCAATTTAGAAATAGATTTAGGAATCAAGGATCAAACATTAGTTTTATTATGTATGATTTAGTATGTGTTATGTATGTATTAGTTTTATTATGTTCTCCAAGCTTGGAGAATATATCTTGGATCTAAAAATACCCAAATAAGGATTCCTCTCATGCCCTGCCTCCTTATACCCTGTAAGGTTAGATTGTGGGTGTAAGTGGCTCCTCTGTGCCCACTGCACCCCACTCCCACCTTCACCAGGAGGCAGGTCTAAGTGTTAATGATTGCTAAGACAGATACAAAGAGACCTGAAATCTCTCTTAACCTAGGGAGGATGCAGAGCTCCAACAAGAAAGCTCATCAGGGCCTTATGCCGTGATTTCATGGTACAAGAGTGAGAGGGAAGCCTACAGCCTCATCTGTGAAGATGATCACTTCTTCTAAACTTAAAAGCTTCCCCTTTTCCCTACTAATCTCTCCTGGAAATGGGATGGAAATCCTTGCTTCTTTATGGAAATGGAGGAATGGGTGAATAAACATTCTTCTAGAGAGAACAAAGCCCATGTTAGATGTGGGAAAACGAGAAATCTAAGTGCATGTAAGGTAGTCAGTGATATGTGGGCCAGAAGTATAGGAATATACCTCCCTATGTACAAAATATAAGACCAGGGCACTGAGGGAAAGAGAAGATAGAGGACTCAGGAAATATATTCACGATAAAGTACACCAAGGTGCTGGGAAAGGATGCCTGAAACAGGACATACCAATTCCATCCGTCTTTGGTGTGGCATGCTGGAAGAGGACTGTTTAGTAGATGGGTGCAAGGGAGGCTTACACAACTCAAGGGTGAGTGTGCAGCGAGGCTTCAGGATGGCAACAGAGGCAAGAATGTCACTGAATGCCAGGAAACAGAGCCTCTGCATCCCAAGCCTTCGCTTCTCTCTGAAAAATGCTTCATTTTTTCTCTTTCCCCATGGGTGACATTCACTGTCCCCCTGGTCCACCAGACAGAAAATATGGGCCGCCTACTTTGCATGTGTGAATTCAACCTTAGGGAATGATAAACAGAGTGACCAATAACTCTTGATCGCAATTCTCATTTCACTGGGAATGGTCATGGAATAGGTCAGGGTCTCACTTCTCATTCAAATCGACTGTGGTCGGTTGTGCAGTGCGGCCACATGGACCTTGTCCTCTTCACCTGCAGCTTTTGGCAATAGGGGAGGGCACAGTGAATGGAGAAGGCAAGCTGAGAGGCTTCTCTGAAAGTGTCTTCAGCGACTGAGGTCAGGAGATAATAAGGTAACTTACAGTCGTGTATCATGGCCGCCCTCTGCCCTTGACATTCAATTAAACCATCTCTGGAGAGGAACTCTTCAAAGGTGTTTCATGGGAAGGCAACCAGCACCTGTGCTTGGCACTTTGGCAAGAGGCACCCCTGGGTCACAGATGTACAGAAAGGACTTGGGTTGTTGTTGGGAGAATGAAAGCACATCAGGGAAGAATGTCTGGTTCTCACTTCCTCTAGGAATATTTGTTGAGAAGGAAAATGGATTGTTGCAGACAGGCCCTCTGCATCTACCAGGTGTTCCTTGACACAGTGTATTGGTAAAAAGAAATACAAATTATGAGAGCCAGGCCCATCAAACAATGAAATATCCAGTGTTTCTGAATATTTCTGAGGGGCTTTCTTTCATCTATGTTGAAGTTGTACATCATTATATTTTGGTATGCATACTGAAATACTTAGTGTGTGTATCCAAATCAACATATCCACTTCTTGACATGAAATGTATATTTATCTCTGTTACTCTAACTGGTCATTTCTTGACTCAGAGCATACATAAGAAGTACTTTTCTTAGATATTTCCTCACTTAAGCCCTTTGGAATTTTCTTTCAATGGTGGAATAATAATTGTAGTAAGCACTCAGTAAATGCTAAGTTATTTACATCTATGATTTTAATGATTTCAACATCTCTGTAAGTGTTTTCATTTCACAAATTTGGAAACTGAGCCTTAGAGAGTTTAAGAAAATAGCCCAAGGTCATATGGCTGGTTAAAGGACTCATTATAAATTTTATCCAAAAGCTACTTGATATTAATTTTATGTTCTTAAAATAAACACTAGGGATGATGATGATATTTGGTGGTGATGAAATAGTTGTATTTATAATAATTATTTATTTACATGATTCTATTCGAAGACATAATGGATTTTATTCTTGGTTTTGTTTGAGAATAGGTAATTTACCAATTAGAGTTTCATAAGCAGCTTGATTTAGTAATTTTCCTGACTGTGTCTGGGTGAGTGTAATGGTATTCCCAACTACATCCTTGTCACACTCACCAATGTCAGAAGATTCTTTGGGTTATTTTTAGGAGGAATAGTGGTTCAGAGGAGGAATTGGATGCTGACATGGTCCCATGGCCAGCAAAACCCTAGTTTGGAAAGCTCTACTGGAAAGGCTACTTCAGAGTGGCCAGGGCTCGCCTTTCTATGGGAGGCCCCAGGCAAACATTCACTTTTCAAGAGGTCTGTTCAAAGAGACCTACTGCTCACCTACTGATGAAATTCTGAACCTTTCCTTGGTTTTGGTTCTCTACTTGTTCTGATGGGATTTATCATCTTTTTCTTATTAATAGAATGTACTATTAAATCACTTCCCCAAATCTTCACCATCAATGCAGTATTACTTAAGCTTTCATCATTTTTTGAGTCTTTACCATCTATTTGTTCAATTTTAGGACATTTAAAAAAATTAAGTGAATGTAATTCTTTTTGGCTTGTTTATAGAAATTACAAGTGAAATAACTACACACATAACTTGCATCTTAGATTGTTGATCTAAATACTCTGTCTCAAGAGGCACTACAGAAGGGCTGGTTTTCATTATTTTTGGAATATGAAATTTAATAAAAGTATAGCCCTTTTTCTGGACAAGTATGTATATCTACAGTGACAAGCAATTTTATGTATCAATTCAAGACAATTGTAATAGTGTAAATTATTAGAGTGGTAAAATTATCACCATTTGGATTGAATTTCCTCTCCAAGCTTATAAAATTCCTTCACTTCACAAACGATATGTTAGAAGAAAGACCCCTATAATTTGACTCTTAAAACAGATTTGATTTCAGAAAGATTCCAATTCAACATCCTAGACCTCTGATGTTAATTAATAACAGCAAATATTTATTGCTATTTACTAAGCACTTTTGTAAATGCTTAAGTGCATTAATTCACTAAACCCTCACAATATTCCTTGGAGACAGGTATCATTTTTATTCCCACCTAGCAGAACAGCGAATTGAGGCATAAAGGATGAAGTTAACTTAGCTGACCTTATGCTGCTGGAATTGAACCAAGGCAACGTAACTGTCTGAGCGCTTCAGAACTGTGCCAAAGCCTGTCTAGAAGAATTTACCCTGCCTCATCAGCTTTCTGAAACATGATATCCTCTCTGGAGAATTCTGATATTGTTGTATTTTGATCTGAACAACTCTTCTTTGCTTCCATCCTCAAACCCCACAGTATGAAGTTCTTCTGAATTATAACAAGCGCAATAGATAAGCCAGGACAAGTTGTAACCGAATAGATTTCTTTTAGACCCTTATTTACTTCAGTTCTCAGGACAGAGTCTCAGCTCTGCTATTCAGATTCCAAATACTTTCTCTTTTCCTGTTCCAGAAGACCATGCTCATGGTGCCAAGTGTGGGCAGAAATGTCACCTTGTAAGTGAAGGACACCTTCGAACAGCTTTTGGAGTGTGCATGACTGCTTGGTGGTAACAACTTCCCTGTCACATTGTGCTGTGGCTGGAGAGGTGAGAAGCAAGGACAGCCGGTCTTAGAGAAGCCAAGTTTTTGCTCACTGTGGTATCATAGGTCAGGTTCTTCATTTCTCATTGTAGGAATCACAGGTCAGAGGTCGTTAATCCACAGACAGGTTTGGACAGAGATTAATAAGAAATGCTAACCCTCTCTGGAATGTGAGCAGAGCCTTGGCTCTCAAGGGTTGGCTCTAGAAGCAATGACTTCAAAACCCAGGAGCCCAGATTGTATGAAGTAAGATATTAGACCCTTGGCTTTTCACACAGGGCCTAGTTTAAGGCTTGTGGGCAATGTTCAGGTCACTGTCTCAGTAACTTTCTCATTGCTGAGACAAAATAACCAACACCCACAGCTCAGAGGAAAGCTTTATTTTGACTCATGTTTTCAGCCCATGGTCTGTTGGCTCCCAAGGCAGAAATAGCCTGGGAAGAGGAAAGCTGCTCATCCCAATCAGTCACCTGCTTCTTCCAAAGAGACCCCACCTCTCTATACCACTTTCAGCTCTGAACTTTTCAGTGAATGAATCCACTGAGAGAATAGTATCCCCATGATCCAATCACCTTCCCAAATCCAACCTCTGAACATAAAGGGGACATTCTAGATCTAAACCATAATGTTTTCAGGTTTAGCCATGTGGTGATCAAGAGCAAGGGTGAGACCAGATGACTTGGTATATAAGCAGACATTTTAAGATTCAACTTTCCCTGGGAAATTAGGATGGATTATTTTAAATGCAGAATGTGATGGTAATGCGTTCCCGTCTAAGCATGTAAGTAGGTAAGTTCCAATCCTTGCTGTCTTTCTCCAAGCTGATAAGATTGACTCAATCCACTTGTTGAACTGTTCACTTGTCCATTAAGACAACAAGCATTTATTTGCTACCTAACTTGTGCCAGGCATTGTGCTAAGCACTGGGGACAGGAGGAACAAAAGGATTCAAGTAGCTGTTAAATTTGGTGATGGGTAGACATGAAATTGAACATGCACTCAAATAAATGTATAATTTTAATTGTAGTAAATGCCATGAAACAAACATCCATGTAAGAGAATAACAGGAGTGGGACTGTGTAATTTACATTTGAGGATTTAAGTAGGTCTTTCTCCATAGCTAATAAATCTTGGACTGCTGGGGGATTCCATTCAGAAGTGTTTTATGAAATGAAGACTACAATGAAGCTCTTTGTGGGGTCACCAAAAAGATCAGAGGACAAAGGGGCACTTGCAAAGGTAGAAGTTTCTTTGTCATCTGCACATTCTCCTGCATAACACATAAACCACATATGTATCATTCACATTTTCATTTCTGCTTTCTAGGTACAATGACTAACATATAGGAGGTGTTCCATAAATGCTAGCTGAATAAATAATTTCAAAACTGTCATGTTTCTGCTCCAGTTTCTGTTTAACCTACAGGGCAAAGCTGAACATAAAGAAGCAGATTAAACTTTTGGAGATGTTTTCAGCTCTTAAATCCCAAACTAGGATCTGACCAGCAGAATAAGTGAGCAGAAATTTGTGGACAATACCAGAAAAAGAGCCTAAAGACAAAGATGAGTTAGAAGGGAAAGGAACCATCTCATAAGTGATGTTCACAGGTCAGGATGAGATAAAAGGACCCATTTTCATGTCAGCCTTTGTAGCACTTGTCTAGGCCTTTATACAAGGGTGGCTGAGGATCCTTTGGTCCTCCAGTATTTTTCACAAGATAAACAAGTTCTGGAGAACTGAGAAGCAGTATGAATGGTGAAGGACATTAATCAGTTTGGCTGTGATAATCTGTTGTACAATGAAAATGTATATCATGTCATCATATTGTATATCTTGAATGTATATAAGATTTATGTGTCAATTAAATATTTAACAAAAAGGAAGGGTAAAATGGAAGGTAGCCTGCAGAGGCAGGCTCAGGGGGAAGGAGATATGTCAAGAATTTGAAATGAAGAATGTTGACTATGGACCTTTCCATTTTATGTCCTTAATAACAAACTTTCCAGGAAACAAAGCTTTTTCCATTATATCTGAGATAACACCAATGATATGGGCAAAGTTTCCACCCTGAAACCCACAGAATCACTGTGCAGGCCCTGGAATAAGGATGGTATGGAAAGAACATCAAAAGTGCTGGCCTTATTTAGCTGCCCTGACAAATACCCCTACCCAGACCATATACCACCTGCTGTGAACCCTTGCCTGGAAACACCAAAAGCAAGCTGTCTCAGTTTCCACTTTCTATTAAACAGCAGTAGCCAAAGTTTTATTCTATTTCAGATCTCCCTTGCTTTTATTTTTATGGAGACATAATATTTGTGTAAATTTACATAGTGTAGTATGGTTGTTTGATTTATGTATACAGTGTGCTATGATTTCCTTGGCTTTAGGAAGGCTTGAGCAAAGCCAGAGTCTTTGTGTGCTTCAGAGGATGTTATCACTTTGATGTTCTTGGAGTGGGCAAGCACACCTTGGCCTTTGGGGTTTTTTGCCCCCTCTCTACTTGGTACATAAATGGTTTAGCCTTGTACTTCCTTTGGGTCTCTGCTAAAAAGCTATTTTATTTAAGAAGGGTTCCTTCTCTGATTACTCCTTCCCTTCTCCCTTGTATTTTCTCCCAAAGCATCATTACACTTGTGACATACCATGGATATATCTGTTTATCTCTCAGTTCTAGAAGTGGGCTCCAGAAGACATTGCCTTTCCTGTTTTACTGTAACACTCCCATCATTCAAAGTATCAATAGATATTTACTGAATGAGTGAATGAAAGACAACTGTTAGGATGATAAAAATGCAGCAAAACAAAAGATAGATATCAGGAAGTAGGGAGATCTTTTTCAAATAGGAAGGGGCCAAAGACATGGAAGAAGTGGGGAGGGAAGGAAGGGAAATGGGATTTTTAAAAAAATTGAAGGAAGACAATGGAAATATCGCTTTTGGATATGGCATGGGAAAGGAAAGTTGGCAGGAGTGGGGAAGCAGAAGAGGGGATGGGGACAAAAAAAGAATTAAGATGTGTTATGTGCATGTGCAAACTCCCCACATTGAATGTAATTATTAGCTACTGCAAACCTGCATGGTACTAATAAAAAAGTAAACAACAACAAAAACCCCCAAAGCATTCACTCAAACAAAACAAAAAGCAAAGCCTCACTGTGAGAGTAAATGTCCTGGTACTAAAACTGAACACATTTCCCCATTTGTTTACTTGTATTTTATTTCCCAGTCATCAAGCTTCCTTATGGAGTCCTTTATTCTCATGGTTCTTAAACTGCACCAGCCTCCCTGCATTTCCATATACACTGTCAACCTCTGAAAACTTTCCCTATTTTTATAGTTCCAGGAAGGACTCACATAACAATACATCTGGTGACCCACTTAAAATGAGCCACACTTAAAGAAATCCAGTGTAAAAGGGGACTATTCTAAGTGGACCACCCTGTGTGTTACATTACATTGTGCTTTTCTACCAAGAATCTCAGAAGTGTTTTATAAATAAAAGGATGATGTTGGAGGGAAGGATTTTCTTTGTTTTAATTCACATTGAGAATTTTATTGTACAAAACTGCTGCTTGTCTATGAAATGACAAAGCATTCTCAGGCTAGGAAATGATTCTTTTGATTTCAAATCTGTCTCTTATGATTCACTGATGCTAAAGAGCAAGCTTCAGTTTTAGGGACAACTAGAGCAGACTAGATTCCACAGGAACGCTCCTAGGTAAGAGCGTAGATCCCCTAAACTTGATTCCCAGTTCATAAAGGGTTTCTACTATGTCCTCAACAGGGACTTCAAGTTCAAAAAAGAAAAGGAAATGCGGGCTAATTTGCAGCTCTTCTGTGAACATCGTTGCTGGATGCCTCCTGAGAAAGGTTCTGTTGTGTTTTGAAGATTAATATGACAAGTCAAACTCAGAACAAGCTTCTGTTTCTCCAACCTAAACCTTCACCCACGTCTGAAGCCAAGTCCTTTTGGATGTACAGGAGGGATCAGTTTGCTTTGTACGCAAAATCATTTTCTTTTTATTAGCCACCTCCAGTGTTTCCTGATGGTCCAAAGGGCTGCTGCCTCTCCAGGGGCAGTCCTGAGGCATTCTTGATAAGAACAGAGGCCAGCAAGATGGGAAATCATATTTTGCAACATTTTTCTGCTTGGTTTTTAAAGTCAAAGAAGACAAATGGTTCCGATAAATTCAGCAATACCTTTGAATTCGAATTGGCTCATTGTCCTGAGCTGATACAGAGAGGTTAAAATCAAACCAAACAAAAACTGAAACCAACTCACCATGAACATCTCTCTTTTGAGGCAAACATGTTGGAGCCAGGAGAAGGTAATTTCCCTGTTCCCATCATCATCATCATCATCATCATCATCATCATCATCATCATCATCATCAGAAAAAGAAGACTTTCTTCATTGTTTTCTCATTGGACTCATGAGGGCTGGAGTTAGGTGGGGATGAGTGAGTGAGTGACAGAGGATTGGTAATTTTAGGTGTGTTTTCACTTCAATCTCTTCCTTCGTATCAGTAGGCTCACTTTTGCTTTCTTAATATGGCTCAGTTGTTCACCTCTAACAAGTAAGCTGTCTTGATTCCTTTTCCTCTCACTATATATCATCTGCATCCAGAGATCTCCTCCAGCAAAGGTGTTTGAAGTTTCCAGCCCACAGTGATCTCCCCATCTTTTAACTATAAAGGAAGACTTTCCAAGGCCCAAGTACTCTATTTCCATTCCACCACCTCTCCAGTTACATTAAATAAACCCTTCCCAGCAACTTTCTGACTTTATTGAGCTGCAGGGTTAACTGGCTTCCCTATCCAGAAGCCTACATTTTTGAATTTTAGACTTGGTACTTGGTTCAACCACAGCTTGACCAGTGGTTCTTCTGTCAGCTTCCTCTGCCTTTCAAATGTCCTCTAACCCACAAGCCTCTTTTCCTTTTACCATTCTCTCCTTAACACCAAACCCACTCTGTTCCTGTTGGGTAGACTCAAGTCCTTTTAGTGCCAATTCGGTTTCCTTGTTGAATAATCCTGTCAGTCGACCCTGGCTCATTATATGATGAGTATAACCCCAAGTTTCTATAGGGCCTGGGGATGTTGGAATTGCATTCCCTGTCTACAGGATGCAAGATGAAACATATGCTTACTGTGAAAGTGGGTGTGTTTGATGTTGGTTCCCAAGCCAGACTTTGAAAGAAAATGAGCAAGGTCTCCTGCAGGATCTTTTCTATCAGTCTTCCCCTTTCTCAAATGAGGCTTCCTTATAATATTTCTCAATCAGATAACATAAAGTATATGCTTCCTGGAGCTTGTTTTCATGTCTTTAGACCAAATGGGTGATGTGAAGTGGGGACTGTAATAAAACCTCAAGAGGGTATTTGATGATCCTTTGGGTATTTTGAAATTTGAGGGAAATTGAGATAAAAATGGAGGAATAGGTAGAGATGACTTTATTGAGGAAATATTTTGGGGCCAGACACTAACTAGTTGTTTTATGCATGTACACTCATTAAATGTGGCAAGAGATTTTCAAATCAAAGTTATCACTGGACCAATCCTTCCAGAGTTTATTTCCCTAATTGTGTTATTCAGAATACGAACTTAAGAAACTTTAAAAAAATTAGTTAGAAATTGTTCTTTTTCTTCTGTGGGTTAGCATATTTATGTCTTAGAATAGAAACATCCATTTCTTTTATATCTGAAGATCATTTATATCTGAAAAATATAAAAATGATAATGCCTACTTAAGACTAATGCTACAGGTAAATGAACTATAATCATGGTATGAATTACAGTGATGATTCTGTAGTAAGTTTTCTGTAAGAGTGAACAGTGGTCACAATTTTTATTTAGATATCGTTCTTAAAAAAGAGGAGAACCTCAGAGTCAGATTTGTTGATATTAAATTTTTTTTTTTTTGGTACCCGGGTTCCAACTCGGGTCCTTATGCTTGTGAGGCAGGTGGTGGAACCACTGAGCTAAATCCCTGGCCCTTAAATTTCTTTCTTGAAGGTTTTGCAGATAAAACATGAGGACATGATTCATGAAGATTCTGAACATCTCAGAGGGAAGGACTGGTGGGTGATCACAGAGGTAATGAGGAAAGTGGAAGAGAAAGTCAGCACACACACACACACACACACACACACACACACACCACCCGTTAACCCTTAGGATAGGACCCTCACCAGTAAACCAAAGTTCACTTACTGAGCTCCTTTAACAAGTGAGCAGCTGGTGAGCCCCTGACAGAGGGAAACACAAATACACATCTTCAAGGGAGCTCTTAAGTTCTCTGGAATTCAGGAAGAATAGAAGAATGTCTTTAAAAATGGGAAGAAATGAAAAAGCTGGAGAAATGCTCAGTGGTTTGTTAAAACCTGCAGCATAAAGACTTAGGTCTGCATTTAGCCCTCTGAGCTAAGACTCATTCCTTAACCCTACAACCTGGAGAAAGCCGATCTGGGCGCCCTTTACTCCATGACTGCCATAGATCAAGTTACCTCTTTGAAATAACTTTTCTTTCTCTGGCCAACTAAATGAATTGAAATTGATGTACTTAATTGTTTTCTAAATTGCAATTTTTCCCCTGCAGATGTTTTTTATCAGTGTTGAGCCCAGTGGGCTCTGTCAGTCACACGGGGAGATGAAATCATGTGGTAATAAAAGAGAAGGGGTTAAGGGAGGAAGGGAAATGCCATGCAGTATGTTGTCTAATTGAAAAATGTGCCACATAAATGCTGAACTTGAAATCTTTCCCTCCCCAAGGGCTACTCACAACACACAATGCACACATCTTCTGCACTGGAAAGACTGGGCTTCTCCCTTTTCTCCATTATTAGTTCAGGCCAATGCAAGAGTTTCCTGCTTGGGCCATTCTTGGATGAAGTCACTGTCCTGGAACTGTGATGCACGGTGACGAGATGCTACAGTTGAGAGCTAATGGTGGAAGGTAATGGTGCATGGGTGGGTTTAGGGTGATGCTGGTATAGTTGGCTAAACTCTGACTTGGTAGAGGGAAGATGAGAACCAAAAACAATACCCATGGATGTGTCTGAGAAATAGCTACTAAGGATAATGTCTCATGGGAACATGGCACACAGTAAAGTTGCAAAATCTCAGGCTAGAATGTATGCTAATGAAAACTAGGAACATAATTAGCATAGAACAGGAAAGACAGACAGACCGGAAGATGGCATGTGTTTCTCATAGCAAGAAGGAGAATGCTATAGATGTGGGATGCATGACACCACCCTCAAGAGTCAGGGAAAGGGCTAATGCTCATAAACAAACCTAAAGAACAAAAAGAACCTCCTCTCCCTATGCCCCATGGTAGGAAACACTTATAAGTTGACTGCAGTTCAAAAGCATTGGCCTGGAAAACTTTCTGAGAGCTCTTTCTAGTTCCTTGCCTATCGTCATTTGCCCTGCTCTTTGCCCACATTCGACTGTACAAAATCAGTATAGTTAAAAACAAGTTCTCTATAGGAAGTGCCTTATAACCGATGGGATGGTAACAGAGGGGGCTTTTATCAGCTCTCATTGTCAAGACCTCCCTCTTGCATCAAAAACAAAGACAAAAACCAATGCTCCTTCATCTTGTCCTGTCATCACTGAAGAAGGGGGACTCCTGGCCATTAGAGAAGAAATGGAGTGAATTGTTTGTCTTGACTTTTACTTGTTTAATTCAGCTATACCTCAAACTCTTGGGACATCTCCACGTTCTTTGATTGCACTGGAATCTTAATGAATCAATCATTTTGAAATATAAAGATCATTGCCCAAGGGTTATAAGCTTTGTAGTAAATAGTGATTCTCTTTCTGGCAATATTTGGAGAAAATAGATTCAAACTGCATGAAAGAGTGTCAACCATATAATGCCATCCCTTTTAGGGGGGGAAGTCACATCGCATTAAAAAGTAGATGATCAGAGTTTTGTCTGGGCTCTCAAAGTAATTTAATCTTTCTGTCTTTTGATGCTCTTCTCGGGCTCAGAAATCATCATTATTCTCTTCCTTTTCTTCGTCGTCACCCTCAACGTCACTTGTGTCTTCCTCTCATCTTCTTGCTCTTTCTCTTCTTTTCTTCCTTTCCCCCTTTTCCGTCTCCTTTCTTCCTGCCTTTTACCTCCTTCTCATTTTCCTTTTTGTCTTTCCCTTTAGTTTGCCTTTTTCTTCTTGGGCCCTTGTCCTCTTCCTTCTCCTTTTGACATTTTTATTTTCCTTTTCTTCTTTCTTTACAGTTTATCCCCCAACTCCACTTCTTTTTTCCCTCTACAGTTTTGTTTTTTTGGAGATTTGTATGCTGTGCCAAGGTTTAGTGAAGCGTTTTATGTATGTTATCTCATTTCTTCTTGGTAACAGAGAAAATAAATACTTATCCATTTGCTTGACTAGTGAATATTACTCTGTGTCTCTTTGGCTCCAAAGTCAAGATTTTAGTCAAAGTCTGTCTAGAAAGTCATGATAAATATGACAGGGACCATGAAAGAATCAGATGAATTTATAACTAGATTCTAAATTTGTAATTTGAGTAAAAAAAGGAATTTTGAACTTGTGAAAATTTGGAGCTAATTGGGTAAAATAGTTATAACATTTATATGATTTTAATAGAAAAATCTCTGTTTTTAAAAGAAAAGTCAATAAAGAAGAAGGTGTGATAATACTCTGAATATAGAAATTTGTTTTAGTTAGTTTCTCATTGTGAAGACAAAATGTCCGACACTCACAGCTTAAGGAAGGAGGAGAGGTTTATTTTGGCTCACAATCTCAGTCCATGGTCAGCTGGGTCCAAGGTCAGAAAGGCCTGGTGGAAGGGTCTGGCAGAGAGCTCACTGCAGGGCAGCCAGGAAGCAGAAAAGCAGAGAGGAGGTGAGGAGAGAAATTCTTCCTTTCAGATCAGGGTTAGGATCAAGCCCCTAACTGGCAAGTCAGAGAAAGTACCCCATAACCCATTCGCCTTCCAAAGGCCCTGCCTGTGAACATGTGAGGCTTTGGGGACATTCTAGATCTAAACCATAATGGTCATTTATTAGATATCGGGGGGGGGCTCAATGATGAATTAATGTGCTGTTACAAAGGACTCTATATTCTTTGCAAAAATACATATGTATTTGTACTAGTTAGGATCAGCTCCCAAGCAATAGAGATCAAATTCCATTAGCTTTGTGCTTTACCAAAACAAATCAGAGATGAGACTGCTCCGGGGCAGTCACAGTGATAGGGCGGCCTCGTCATGGCACTCCATGCTTTCTTTACCATTTCAGCACCTTGCCACTTGCCTTTAGACGTGCACCATATTGTGCTAATATGGCTGTCACAGCTTGCACTATCACATCCCCATCCAATGACAGTGAGACACAGAAGGAAACCGCTTTTCCATTATGAGCTTCTGTGTGGCTTGTTTTTTAAAAGAAAGAATATAGTTTTCACAAGCTCTTCCCTCCCCACTCCCCAGCAGACTTTCTCTTAGGCCTCATTAGACAGATTGGAGTCACAGGCTCCCTTCTGATCACTGGAAAAGGCAATGGAATTGCAAATGGGTCCAGAGAGGAGGCTAAATGTCTTCAAAAGTATGGATTTTGCTTAATTAGCAAATAAGAGGGGGAAGTGGGTGTCAGGTACACAATCAACAGCGTCTACTACACGTGATCGAGTCACAGAAGAAGCTGTTTCTGGGACCTCCTTCCACTGAGAGCAACCTGGATGGGATATTTTGCCTTCAGGAAACAAAGATGGTGAGAAAGACAGATAACGATTATGAGGTGCTTTGCCTCTTCCTTTCAGGCTTTCAGATATTTTTAAATATTCTCATCTGAATCCCAGGCAAATTTTGAGCAACAAATTGGAGGAGATTGATTAAAAGTTAAAGAAAAAGACAAGATATATTTTTTGAGAGGCAATATGGACAAGTGAGGGACAGGTATGCAAATAAGCCAACGTGGCCCTGAAGATGGAGGGGTTCCACCTGCAGTTGAGCCTGGGCAGAGTTACAGTTAATTTCAGCCATGCAAAACGCCCCAGCCGGGGCTCTGGTGGTCAGAAGGACTCAGAAGTAGCATCTCTACGTATGTTATGCACCCATCACAGGGTGATTGGCCTGAAAGGTAATCCTGTATTTCAGATAGCAAATGGTAATCATAATGATGATATAATGTTAGTATGTAATGCTTGCTTCATGACAACCACTGTTCCTAGCATTTTACCTATATGAAGTCGTTTAATTACTGTGACCGTGTGATGAAACAGGGTCTATTTCCTCACTTTTCAGACAAGGAAATTGGCACAGATGGTCGATAACTTTCTCAGGCTTACACTGCAAGTAAAAGGCAAAGCTGTGATTCTTTTCTTTTTCTTTCTTTTTTTACATTCTTCCACTGTGTTATCTCTCATCTCTTGTATGAGCAATGATTGGCCCTTTCAAATAATCATACCAAGAAGTCTAATAACAACTCATTCCTTAAAATAGATCTAAGAATATTTGTATATTTTTATTCTTTGTGCTTAAGCAGAAACGCTCTTTGGAAATCATCACTGACTTCATCAAGTATCTGTCTCAACCACAACCATGTAAAATGGTTGAAATAAACATAAGCTGGGTAACGGCAAAGTAAGCAGGAGGAAATAAAACAAAAATTTCTGAACTATAATAATTGTCTTATAAATTTTTTAATTGTCAAATTTCTTGAACTGTAATAAAAGAAGACCACAGAATTTCTCAAAATAGATTAGAATACAGGAAACGTTTCATGAAACTACTGAGATACTAACAAGTGCTATGGCTCATATTAAAAACTGAACATTCTATTCAAATCATACTCATACTACACTTTGCACACAGTGAACACAGTTTTGATTGGTCTTTCCTATTATCTATGCCTTTAAAATTTATAATGCTGCAGTGCATCAGTGCTCTAAGTTAATAGAGTGGTGGAAACCCAAACTCCAGAGAGGTAGGAAAGTCTAGGGCCTAAGACTATGAACTTTAGAGCCATAATACCTGGGTTCAATTTCAGCTCTGGCCTTGAAGAGAAGGAAGCACCTAGGTGGCTGAGCAGTGCCCAGTGGATTTGAACATGCTGTCAAGGTCTCCATCTCTACAATCAGGGGCTGTTGGAGCAGGCCCACATCGCAAAGATTATTGGTCATTTAGAGAATTCTAGTAACTAAAAGCTCTTTGGCAAGACAAAAATATTTGCACTAAACCAGGGAAGGCTTCAGTTGGTAATAATGTAATGAAGTTACAGATTGGAGGGGATGAAAAGGGAAAATATATAGCTGCTAAGTTTTAAATATTTTTCTGTGGCTCTGAAATTGATCCATGCTCATTATCCACTGAATGGGTTAAAGGGAAAATGTTTGAAGAAGCCATGACTAACACAGCACAGACATTGACAAAGGAGCTGTCTTCCTCCCATGAAGTTGTGCTGCTCCACACTGACTAAAGATGCAACCATGGCAGCCCTACTAGACCCTAAACTGAAAGAGCTCAGCAAAGGAGAGCCAGAGAGGAAACGAGCCTGTGGATAAACCCCAAGGACCAAGTTCAGTTTCACCTGCTCTCAGTGGTCAGTGGTAAAAAGCTCTTAATGAAAATAAGGAGCCCTGGGATGCACCCAGTATTTGCTATTCAGATTATTGCTCTACTGCAAAATGCATAGATGAACTTTTGAGAAAATTTTTAATGTGTCTTATAGTTCAAGTTTGCAGATTTTAATAAGCAACAGTTTTTAAAGATGCAATAAACTTCCAATTAATATTTACAAACAAAAACGAAAACAAAATTGTGTTGTAGGATTGAGGAGAAAAAAGACACATATGGCAATGATAAATTGTTGTTTGGGGAAAGAAATGAGGATCAATTACATGTTGAATGAAAGTGGGCTGGGAGACAGGATACTTTGCAGAGAAATGATCAGACTATTTTGGGTTGGCCAAACTCACCAAGTGAGTTCTTTAGTCTCCCACCTGTGGGATGGTGCTATGGTCCTGACCATTCTTCTCTCTTCCTTTCTCACTATCTCCCTGGCCTTTCTTGTTCACACTGACAGCACCAGCAGGCTATGCTATGAGCAGATACTGTTCTTCACTGTCTAATAATCCTGATGCCTACAGTGAACTGGAGGATGGGACAAGAGCCCTTCATTCTAGTAACATTTTTTGTCTAACAATGGATGAGCTCTCTATGATGATCTCTGCCAGTGAGCTCATGGTTGTGGCAGTGGTTACCATTCACACTGTAGTGGCCTCATCTGTCACTTGGCAGGGCATAACCAGCCTTCAGAATCTTGTTTCTGTGGTTGGGTGGGAACTTCTTTTTGGCAAAGCAGTCCAGTTATTTGTAACTGCTGAAGGAGCAAGACAGAAAGTTTGCTCATATATGCATTTGCCTTAAGGTTGAGCAGAACCATGGGACTCTGTGACAGGTCTGCAGCATATCCAGGCTCCATTTGCAAGCAGAAAATAGTCTGATTACACATGTAGTAGACCCACAACATTTAAGGCTCTGTGTGTGTGTGTGTGTGTGTGTGTGTGTGTGTGTGTGTGCGCTCACGTGAGTACTGGGGACTGAACTGCAGCCCACATATTGTGGTAATGCATCTCATTCAAATGTTTTCCTTGACAGAGGAGAAAACTGAGGCCCAGAAAGATCAAATGATCTACCGTGTTAACACAGTCTGTCAGTACTGTAACACACGTCCTTTGGCCCAGAATCTAATGGTCTTTCCTTTATACCTACTTGGCTTAGGTCAGTAACATTCTCTGGAAATGGGAAGGATAATTATTTCTGGGACAAGCTGCAAGCAGCAACAAATTCAGAAACTTTGTGCAGAAGGGAGAGGAAACCAGTCTGAAGACTGCTTGAAACTGAAGCTTATTGGATGTTAAATTGCAGGGGGCTCCATCCCAGTGACTTAATGTTCCTTTCTGGGGAATAACCTCTCACCCACACAAAAGGAAGGAATTCTTCCATAAGTGCTTAAGTACTATTATGAAGAACCCAAAGAGATCATGTAGCAAACAGTTTTTTTTTTTTTTTTCGCTCTTCTTACCATGAATTTGTTGCTTTAATTTAGGGGAGTGTTTTTTTCTTTTTCTTTCTTTTTTGAGAATTGGCTGGCCCAAACACTAAGCTCATTCTAAATTTGAATCATTTCTTTCCCTTCTTATTCCTCCATTCCTTTTTTCTGTTCTCTGGAATTTTACTTTATTCTTTAAATTAAAAACCTGTGCTATAAAAGCAATATAGTTTAAAAAGTTCAAAAATACAAAAATCTCCAATTGCGCTCTGAGCCCTGTAGGCGTCCAGTTCCCTTTTCTATTGGAAACCCCTCAAGCAAGGTTTCTTCTGTCTTCCGAGACTGTGTCTAAAAAGCACATTATTACCTGGATGCCTCTTTTTATGCACATGAGCCCTACACTGTAGCCCTAATGTTTCTTAAAGAGTATTGCCTATCAGTATGTGGAGATTTTCTTCCTTCTTTTTAACTAGCTTTACATTTTAAAAGCCTGAGCGACTAGGTTCTGTTTTACTCTGCCTTCCTGGTGGGTGTGATGTGGCCCAGTCCCAGGATGAGCTCAGCACAGAGGACACAAGCACTGGCCTGGGAAACCCTGTTGCTCCTGGGGCCAAGAACCAGGAGCCCCTCTCTGTCCCGATGTCCCTGAGGAATCGTCTGTCACGTCTGACTCACAGACGTCCTGGCCTGGCTGGCTGTGGACAGGGAAGCTGGGGTCCTGAGAGGAGGACCGGCCCTGCCTTCCTCTTCCAGGCTGCTGGGTGAGGAGCGCTGCTCTTCTGAGGTTTCTCTGAAGATGAGGCCTTGGGTTTTCCTGCCAGGCAGGGCTCTGGGCCCCATAGCAGAATGGCTCTGAGTCCATAGCTTCAGGAGGAGCCAGGAGGCCAAGCTTCCAAGCCAAGTGAAACATGGCTTCGGACTCATGACCACGATTTGGTGGGGCTGTTGGGCCTGCTGAATTTAGGAGAGGGCTTTCCCCTAACCCTCACTTACGTGAGCCACCCTTTCCCACTGCAGTGGAGGAAGGCGGAGCGACAGGAAGAGCCTGTTTATTCACTCGCACTAGCACACAGCGATTGGCCGCGCTAGTGAATTCTGCTGCGCTAAGAAGGGCAAGTGCTCCCTTCTCTAGCTGCGAAGGAAGAAGAAAGCCAAAGTCAAAGTCAGACATCTCAAGTCTCAGCAGCAGTCTTGGTCTGTGCTTAGACAAATAATCTCCAGGTGACCCAAATCCCCTGCTCACTGTGAAAACAGACAGTGCCAGAGTGAAGCAGAATCAAATTGTTTCTCTTTCATGGCAGCTGAAGTGTAAAAACCTTTCTATTCTGACCTTGTGGTCAGAGTCTCCTGACACCTCATAAATTATCCTGAGGGCTGAGGGAGGTTTTCGGAGGCTGAAGGTCCACACTGCAGTCTGCCTGGGCCGACAGTGAGGCTTCCCTCCTGCCTCCTCTGGATAGGCAGGCACCCAGGTGTGAGGCACCAAGTCAGTTTTTCTGCACTAGGACCAGAATTTCCCCTTGGCTGTGTTTTTAGAGTCTGTATGGCCACGGGGCCAGCTTTCATGAAGAGTTTCTCAGGAAGCAGGAAGAGCACGTGCCGATTCCCACATGGGCGCAGCCTCTGAGGTGGTTTCTATCTTAGTGGAGAAAGGAGAAAGGGAAGGACGCACAGGAGGGAAAGAGAGAGACAACCAAAGATGAAAAGCTGGGGAGAAAAAATGAACAAAAGACAGGAGAAGCAGGTGAGGAGGGGAACATGAGTGAGAAGACCTGGTCTCTGGACTCAGATACCCTCTTCCCACACACATAAACATCTGGCTGCAGGAAAACACAGGCACCTCTCGGCACAGCAGAGGGTTTCTCTGCCCCCTAGCGAGTTTCCTTTAGCTCCTACATCCATCTGTGCCTTACACACAGTAGGTGCTCTATAAATGTTTGCCTAGTGGTGAGCTCCGTAGATGGTCCCCTGAGGGGGAAACATTTATTTTGGGAAATTCCAGGCATGTAAAGCAAAGGCTCCTGCAGCCGGCAGCACCGTGAGACTGGAGGAATCTGGCTATTTGTGGGAGGGTGTGGCTGGACGGATCATGTGTGGGAACAGGGCTGGGTGGTCTGGGCGGTGGGTAATAAGTGACTGGAGGGCTCTCGGAAATAAAAGGGCTCCATAACTCCTGTAAAAATAAAGCTGGGAACAGCATGGCCAGACCTCCAGCCATGCGGCGACCAAACCTGACCTCGGCAGAGATGAGTAATATTGTGAGATGGATTCAAAGATTATTAGTCAATGCTTTCGGCCTCTATGGGCTCTTTTTTTTTTAAGGATTGCTGGGTGGGTTTTTGGCAAGATACATGATTATAGCAGCCTGTAGAATTCCAGAGCTCTTCCAGGCTTTTTCTAGACTCTTCAATATTAATGCTTTTTAAAATTTTTGATTCTTTTTTTTTCTTAAGGAGATACATCTTCTTGTTCCCTCTTTGGACAGTGGATATGATTACCTACTCTCCTCTGGACTTACTCTCCCTTTTTCATGGAAAATGACTTCTGAGTTTTTCTCACTGACAGTCTTCTTTCTGACTCCTCTGGCCTGAGGAAACTGACATCAGATATGAGGCATCAGAACAGATCATAGCATACTAATCTCTACAGTTGTCACAGCAGCCAAGTATATACACATAAGGTTGCAACTGCATGGCAGTAAAGAGGGGCAGGGCAAAAAGAAGTTTTTATAGGCTGCGGAGGGAAATCCGAGCCATCCCAGTCACAATTGCACATACCTGACAAGTTCAAGTTGTTATATGCCTTCATGCAGCCATCTGCTATTACACTACAGCAAGGTCCCTGATATATTTTAAATTTAATTTCTTTTGTTACATTTTAGGTATACAATATAATGACATTCATCATTGGAAATTTGGACCTCTACGTACTCTCTCTTGGTTCTTATTTTTTCCCCTTGCCCTGCCCTCCCTTCAACCCCTCCACCCCTCCCTATTTACAAAGACTTTGCTTCCATTTTTTCATTTTCTCATATTAATTCCATTCCCTTCTTTCCTTTCCCCT
>NW_004624805.1:10664027-10728693 GCF_000247695.1 Heterocephalus glaber
TATGATCTTCTTGATGATCTTTTGCATTCTATTTGCCAGTATCTTATTGAGGATTTTTGCATCTATGTTCATTAGTGAGATTGGCCTATAGTTCTCTTTTTCGATTGGGTCTTTCTCTGCTTTGATGATCAAGGTGATGCAAGCTCCCTGATATTGAAGTAAAAATTTTTATTAGACAAGTAGAAATGCACAAGTGTTTGTAACATATGCTTAAACTTGCATTCATTTTGTATACTACTTTTGAGTAAGTAATTTCTTAGATGCTGGAGATTGCATACTATAAGGTCAACATCAAGGAGTGCCGTGAGGCTAAAATTTTCTTTGAAAGTACACTG
Organism: Heterocephalus glaber; assembly: GCF_000247695.1. Next base: position 10,664,363 of record NW_004624805.1, read on the forward strand.
AGAAGACTTGAAATACTACATCCCTGTTTCCTTTACACATCTCTTTAAGGCTTACCTAGTCAGTCCCCAACTAATCAGCCTAATGCATGATTCTGTAGACCATCTTCTTTTGTAATTGCTATGCACATCTGCATGTACTTATGTTGATTTTATGTATTTTATTTCCCTCCATTAGACATTAATCTCTTTGAGGATAGGAATCAGTGTAATCTGTATTCTGTATCCCCCAAGTGCCTGGTATTGTTTTGTGGCTCCTATGCAGAGTCAACAAATGAAGTGCACATTCAACTCTGAGGAGCATCTTAAAGCTAGGCTGGCTTGCTTTACTCACTTCTTCCTCCATCTCCTCCAGTAAGTGCATGCTCAAGAAATACTGATGTCAGCCATAGGAGAGCACACTTAGGGACAAAATACACCTCTGAAATTATAAAATACACTTCAAAATCAAGTGAATCAAGTAAATTACTTAGAGATTTTCCTTGGTTTTGTTGGTAGCAAGATGACATTGAAGTTGAGAATATAAATTTCAGCCTACATGCAATTATCCACCTTCTAATCAAATATAAAATTTTTACCTAGTTGCTAAATAATTTAAAGTATGTTTCTCTTGAGGTATGCTTCTTAACTCTCCCTGGGCATTGTATTGGACACCTCATCATCATCCTGGACTTTGAGTCATCCTCCCATCCAGGGAGTTTCGAGTGGGCAATCAACTACATAAATCTGGCCCATTTCTGAATGAGGTTCTATGTCTTCTCCTACCATTAACCAAAAGCCACTGGCTCTAAGTTCCAGTCTTTAAATCATGCAAAACCATTGCTCTACTCATTACTTCAGTTTTCTCCCTAAAGCCTTTCATTGGAATGCAGACTGACTCATGCTTAGCTTCTTTTCTCCCACTGTAATATTTGATTACATTTGTGAAATGCATTTCAGCAGCTTTCCTCCCCTTCCTTCTGCCCTTTGGTTGAATCCTGTATGCCCAATATGCACCCCCTCTTCCCCAACATACTGCTGGTCTGCCTCTCTGTGTTCTCCTCCCACTTCTGCATTTATACCAACCTACCCTGAGCTCAGTGCTCCCAAGTCAACCTCTTTTCAGCTGTCTTCAGGGAAAAAACTACTGAATGTCTTTAGAATGAATTGGCAATTAATTGGCAGTGACATATTTTGGAAATATGTGCTTCTCTTTTTAATCTCTTGGAATATAAGATCTTCATCTAGTGCTATAAATGCAGGTTATAAATGGAGGTTATAACTTTTCTTAAGGAATTAAGTAGATTTTAAACATAACAGTAGACTTGAGAACCAGCCAGGCATTGTTGACAATTTTTTCTCCAAATTCTTTCAGTGTTTCTTTCAGCACACAACTTAGCTTTACTGCTTGGTGAATAGCAAACTCCAAGAAGCAGACTGGGACTGAGGAGCCTCATGGGCTGCCTTAAACCAAGCTGGGTCACAGGCCACAGTCTCACCGCCCAGATGACGCAGTGAGCTTGGGCAGAAGTTGCTGGTCTATCTTTTCCCTGGCAGAGCTCAGCCAGAGCTCTGAGGTCTATCATTCCCTGAACGGTGCTTCCTTCATATGTGTGAGGACAGATTCCAGAAAGAGCTAGGAAATTTGGTGAAGGGAGAGTCACTGTATTGGGGGTGAAATAGCTCTGTGGTAGGAGTTGCAAGGCAGGGCCCCCCAACCAGGGCCGAATGCTGGTCATGGCCAAACCCTGAGGTCCCAAATTAGGCCCTCCTCCTAATTCATTCATACTTCACTGTCCTTGAGCAAGGGGAGGGAAGCATTCAAAGAGATTGGGCATTTTTAACAAAAATGTGTTAAATGTTTCTTGAATAGACTTTACATTATTGGCTCCAACTCTATTTTTATGTTTAATTAGGTGTTTAGTAAATTTTTCTCACATAGCTTTTGAGGAACCAGATTATTGATTGATGAAACACTGAACTCTACATTGCTCTGCTCTTCTCATTTACAGTGCAAAGGTTAGATTTTATGACTCCCATCACATAATGACTGGCAGTAACTGAATAATTTGCCTTTCCTATGGTATCAATGTTTTAATAGGTGAATTGAAGGAGTCTATCTTTGTAAATGTAAGAACTTAATATTAAAGTTTAGAACAAAGTTGGTAAACTATAACCATGGGCCAAAAAACTGACCCATTGTCTGTTTTAATGAATAAAAGTTTTATTGGAACACAGCCATAGTCATTTGTTTACAAATTGCCCATGGCTATAATAATGATATAATGGAGTTGGGCTGTTGTGATAGAGACGGTGTGGCTTGAAAGCCAAGTGTTTATAATCTGTCTTTTCATAGATAGAGATTGCCAACCCCTGGCATTGAATAATACAGTTTTGTTGAGGATCTTGTTCAGGGTCCTTTGTAGACAAATGAGGTTACTGAGGTTCTGAGAAATTAAGTAACATATCCAAGATCACAAAAAAAGCAAGGGGAAGGGTTAAGAATACAAATGGAGCCATAAACCTAGTGAAAAGAGAGTCTCATTTAAAATAACACCTCCAAGACTGCATGGCTACTACCAACTAAATTTATTAATCAACCCAGGAGGAAAATAAAATTAATGAATGAAAATTCCCTTTGACTTGTGAAATCAATTGGTGGCTCACAGTGTACCAAGACCTGCATTTTGAGTCTTTAGGGCATTCTCATTATATCTTAGATAAAGAAGTTCCAAACCAAGATTCACTGTATCACTTGGCTCAGTTAAGGGATTTGGAAAATAACCTTAAGCATTGATGGCTGGAAAACAAAATGAAATTCCAACTGGGAGGATATCGGTCACCCTGATCTGTTCTAAGAGGGCATCAGAGAGACAAGAGTTCCTCAATTTAATTCCACTTTCCAGATCCTTTGAGAAATATTGAGAATTGAACATAGAATATTGGCTACATTGCCACTTCTGTCTCTCCTCCCTCAGAAGAGTCCTCTCTACCTGCTCTTTCATTTTATTTCCTAACTTGTTTTTACCTTCTAGAATTAGAATCTGACCTTGTATCACCAATGAAACAGGGAGGGATTTTCAGCTCTTGTGACCCCTCTGAGATATTGTCATTTTTGCCTATATCTTTTTCAGTAATGTTTCCTCCTTCTTTGCCTTCTCTAATTCACTGTACATGAAGTTCTCCCCTCTTGTAGTCTCTCCTCAGAGAGTCTTCTACTTGTTCTCCACCCTCACATGTAGACTACACCTTCGGTTCCAACTTCTATTCTCTTTTCTTCTCTTCACATATATACATTTTGGAAATCTTACTTATGGACATGACTTCAACAACTATCTATCTAGAATTGGCTCCCAAATCTACTTCCAGTCTACATCTCTCTTCTTACTTACATAATTTATCTCTATGTTTCATAGAACACCTCTATTGAATCTCAAACTCAAAAAGTCCAGAGCTGAAACTATAATCTTTCTCCTAAACATGATACCATCTCTGGTATTTTAAATTTATCATCTGTCTACTAAAAACTCTTCAATGGCTCTCTGGATCTATAAGGAAGAAATTCCTGAATTCCAAAAGCCTTCCACAATCTGACTCATATCAGCCTCTTCTTGGACTTTCCCCACCCTTGTAGTTTCATGCTTTTTTCTGTTTTTCTGTTCCTTTGTCCTAGGTGGACTCATATCCCCTTAGTTTGGTGAGAACCTACTCAACTTCCAAGATTCAGGTCAAGTCCTGCCTTCTCTATAAAGAGACAAGACATTGGATACTAGAAAAAGGTCAGCATCCCTATTTCTCCTCTTTGTCTATTGTTGGGCCCTGGAATTCATCATTTTGACACAGCAGCTATGTGACAGCAATCTGGTACCTTCTGGCCAAGGCTGTAGCTGACTGCATAGATTGTAGTGGGTTTTTCCAGTTCTCCCACACATGTAGGATTATCTTACTAGATTGACCTTAGTAACTGTGGTCCAAGTGAGTGACAATTCCTGGAGTAGCTTAGTTAGAGTGCTGTGAGTGAATATTCTTCTGTAGAAAAGGATGCCTAAATAGAAGTGGGACAGTCTATAACAAGTCCCCAACTTACCAACATTTGAGTTGCAAATTTTCACGGGTACAAAGGTGTCCCACATTACAACTGGATGTCATATTATGAACATTTGTAGATGTGAGCAAATTGCAGAAGTAGCTCACGTGTCTGCTGGACATTGCCACAGTTGTGCTGCTGCGTGTTTACTGTACAGTGTGATGGTGTACAATAGTATAGTGATCAATCAGAGCCTTAGATGTCCAGAAGCAAGAAGAAAAGCAGTGGTGATGTGGAAAGGACTTGTAGGAAGCACAAAGCAATATACATTGTATATTTGTGTCAAGGGTTTATAAGACTCACTTTGTCAGACTTATAAATGAATCTGACTTATGGATGTTCTCCAGGAATGGAATTTATTCATAAGTCAGGGACTTATTGTGCTTAGGACCAGAGGATAACACACTATTCAGCACTTAGTGCAATACGAAGAGGTAGCACAGTAGGCTTAGAATCACGGGATCAGGTGTCAGAATGGCTGAATTCTCACTCACTTTCTTACTAGCTTTGTGACTCTGGGCAGGTTTCTTAGCCTGTCAGAACTGCAATTTTTTCATTCATAAAATGAAGATAGTAAAATTAGTGCTCTTCAGATAAGACTGTGTGAAGAGCACACTAAATGTGTATGTATGCAAATATATATGTGCATGTACACACAAACATGTTTCTTGCAACAGTGCCTAGTCTTTAATAAGTGTGACCTATTACTTTTTACCTTGGTAGATGATTAAGGGAAATACCAAAGTTCAGTAGCCATGAAAAAGATCATTTTCAACCAGAGATCTGAGTAGCCTCCCTCATTTACACCAGTAGAAATATTACCAAATTCTCAACTTTCCAATTAAACTGTACGCTGAATAACTAGCTTATATAGCTTGTTTGTTGAGCCCTTTACACAAGGCAAATAACTTTCACTTGCTGTTATATAGGGTAGCAGTAAAAACAAGAAAAGAATGAAGAGGGTTTTGAACATGCATTTCTTTATTTTATGTGTAAACACTTGATGAATGTGTCCTTAAATAGTTTGAACAAGCAATTATAGACATTTCAAACACCAGGGAGCCCTGTTAACATGAACCACTGTGCACCTCCATATATGTGATCTCTATGGTTTTTGCTTTCCACAACACTGAAATCATAAGAGGTAGAATTAGAATGTACAGGTATTATTATTCTCATTTTATATATAAAAATCATAAAAAACACACACATTTTCTAACTTCCTGATTTTTGCATATTCCAGGGGCTTCTTTTAAATTCTTAACTTTCACATGCCTACAATTTTTTTTTTAATGTCATGGTATGATGAACCAACTCACACCTAAGAAACTCTGTCTAGAGGTCCTAAAAGCTTTTAGATAAATTTCCAAATTCAAGGAATTGTTATGATGACTTTGATATCTCTATTGTTACTGACACAGATCAAGAAGACTAGTGGTGCCAAAGAAAATAAAGAGAGCCAGGGGGATAATAAGAAGTAGAAAACACTAAAATTTAGCAATGAGCATATCTGGTCCTGGGCTTTTCTTTGTTGAGAGATTTTTTATTGCTACTTCAATCTCATTGCTTCTTATTAATCTATTTAGGTTTTTTGTATCTCTTGGTTCAGTTTTGGTAGGTTGTATCTGTTTAGATATTTATCCATTTTTCTGGATTCTCCAACTCATTAGGATATAAGCTCAAAGTAGCCCTCAATAATCTTCTGGATTTCAATAGTGTCAGTTGTAACACCCCCTTCCACTTCATCTCTAATTGTATTGATTTGGGTCCTCTCTTTCTTTTGGTTAGTTTGGCTACAGGTTTATCAATCTTGTTTATCTTTTTAAAGAACCAATTGTTAGTTTCATTGATCCTGTGTATTGTTCCTTTAATCTCTAGCTGGTTAATTGGCTTTGATTTTTATTATTTCTTTCCTTTTGTTGGGTTTAGTTTTGGTTTGGTTTTGTTTTTTCAGAACCTTAAGATTCATCATTAGATTATTTATTTGGGATCCTTCTGATATTTTGATGTAGGCATGCCTAGCTATAAGCTTACTTTTTTAGAACTGTCCTTGTTGAATTCTAGAGATTCTTTTATGTCTTAAAAAGAATCCTTAACTTGAAAACATTCGAGTTGTGAACTTTCACAGATACTAACAGACCTCACATTTCAAACATTCATAGATGCAAACAAAATGAAGTAGCTCGTGTGTCTGCTGGATATTATCACAGCCATGCTGCTGTGTGCTCAATGTACAGTGTGATAGTGTATGGTAGTACAGTGCTCAGTCAGAGCCCGGGATGTCTAGGAGCAAGGGAAAAGCAGTGGTAATGTGGAGAGAACTGCTGGGAAATGTAAAGCAGTAACCACAAAAACAGGAGTGAAAATAATTGAGAGATTGGTTCAAGGCAAAAAGATGGTAGACATCACTCCATCATCTCCTACCTACCTTCCCTCCTCTAATTAGTAACTCTCTTCTCATCAGTTCACTCCATGAAACTCCTTTTATGGCAGTTGTACTGTATTGTACCATCATTTTAAGGTAACTGTAAAAGTAAAAATAGTACATTTTCAGTCTTTTTGTGTGTGTGTGTGTGTGTGTGTGTGTATATTTGGTTCTTTATGCTTTACAATGTCTCTTTGTGTGAAAGGTATATAACACTCACTTTGTCGAACTTACAAATGAATCCAACTTATGAACATTCTCCTGGAACATAACTCATTCATAAGTTGGGGACACTATATTTTCATTTGATTTTAGAAATTTTTAAATTTCCTGTCTGATTTCTATAATGACTCACTGATTGTTCAAAAGTGAATTGTTCAGTCTCCTTGTATTTCTATATATCCTATGGTTTTTCTTGCTGTTGTTTTCTAGTTTTATTCCATTTTGAATTGATAAAATGAAAGTATTTAAATTATTTTTATATTGGCTAACTCTTACTTTGTGGTCTAATATATGATGTACTTTGGAGAATGTTCTAAGAATCTGTATTCTCTAGTTGTTGGGTAGAACATTCTGTAGACTTCTGTTAAGTGCATTTGATATATGGTGTATTTTAACTCTGATGTTTCTCTATTGATTTTTTTGTCTGAATGACCTATTGGTGAAAGTGGAGTATGGAAGTCACCAACTATTATTATATTGATACCTATGTTTATCTTTATGTTAAGTACTGTTAGTGTTATAAAGTTGATCACATTGAGGCTTGGTGTATATATATTTATAATTATGAAATCTTCTTGATGATTTATTTCCTCTACTGGTATATTTTAGTCTAATTCTTTGTCTTGAAGTTGGCTTTATCAGATATGAGTACAGCTATTCCTGCTTCCTTTTGCCTTCATTTGCATGGGACATTTTCCCCATCCTTCCATTTTCAGTCTGTGTATGTCTTTTCTAGTGAGGTGTGTTTCCTACAAGAAGCAAAGAGTTGGTTCCTGTTTTTTCTTTGTTTTTTTTTTTTCTTGTTTTGTTTTTTGTTTTAAATCTACCAGTCTGTCTTTTAATTGGAGAATTAAGACCATTTACATTTATGGTTATTATAGAAAAGTATGTTTTAATTTCTGTCATTTTGTTGTTTCTCTGATATTTGATTCTTTCCTAATTCTCTATAGCTTGCTTATTCTTCCTTTTCTTAGTAGAAAATTCCTTTAAGTATTTTCTGTAACTCTGGCTTAATGGTCACAAATTTCTTTAGTTTATCTTGGAAGATCTTTATTTCTCTTTTTATTTTGAAGGTTAGCTTTTCTGGATATAATATTCTGTGTTGGCAGTTATTTTCTTTTAGTGCCTGAAATACATTATTTTATGCCATTGTGACCTTCAGGATTTCTGCAGAGAAGTCTGAAGTTATTCTAATGGTTTTACCTATATGAGTAACTTGACATTTCTCTCTTGCTGTTTTCAATATTTTTTACTTGTTTTCTACAATTGTCATTTTAGCTATAATGTAATGAGGAGAGCTTGTTTCTCATCATAACTGTTTGGGGTTCTAAATGCCTCTTGTACTTTGATGTCTGTATCTTTCTCAAGATTTTGGAAGTTTTCAGTTATTATTTTGTGAAGTAGATTTTCATGCCATTAGTCTGAACTTCAGTGACCTTTTCTGCACCCCAAATTTGGTCTTTTAACCCTGTCCCAGAATTCTTGGATACTTTGTTCATAATATCTGGTGTTTTTCTTTCTTAGAGTACATAGTGATTATTACAGACTGGGTGTCAAGGGATGTTAGTCAAAGCTACAAAGTGTCAATTAGCAGGAATATGTTTTCGTGATTTATTGCACAGCATTCTGACAAAGTTAACAATAATGGATTGTATATGTCAAAATTGCAAAAGAGTAGATTTTAAATGTTCTTGCCACAGCAAATGATAAGTGTGTGAAGTAATGGATATGTTAATAGCTAAATTTAATCACTCCATAATGTTTATGTGTATAGGTCTGTATGGGGATGTATCAAAATTTCAATGGCATCCTATAAATATATACAAATACTATTTGTCAGTTATAACTAAAATGAGATAGATTTTAATGGAAAATCATTAACAATACTTCAAACATTATTCTCATCACTAATATTTATACTACTTTTATTGCATTAAAAATTCCATTACTTGTAATAATGAGAGCTGGTACTTCCTGTGTGCCCTATTATATGTGAGATATTGCCCTAAGCCCTTCACATGTATTATTTTCTTCATTTCTTCCAGTGATCCCATGAAAGAAATGCTGTATTTTCTCCAATGGGACACAGAAAGTCTGGGCCATCGCAGCTCAGCAGTGCAGCCCCAGACCCGGCTGTCTGGCCCCAGGGCCTGTTCCCTTACCTCCCACGCCACAGAGTCTGCACATTAGAAATGAGGCTGGGTCTATTAGGGACGAGCGTTCTTTCATACTTAATAGATCTGCTTTCCTTAGCTGCTGTGAAACTCTGGGGAATTGATATTGCTGCCCGCCTGGTAAATCAACCATTCCTTTTGCACCCAGAGCTGATTTTATAGAAATCTAAATATGCTTTACTAGTTTTACATGTTAACACTAAAGGAAGAAAGTTCCCTGTTTGCCTTTTAGCTGAGGCAACCCTTTGGTTTTACAGGCTGTTTCAGTGAGTAATTATTCTGGTAATGCCAAGGCCTCCTTTATGGAGCCATAAATGCATCCTGGAGGACTGGGAATAACAAGCAGGCCCTTTCCTTTGAGCCTCGCTGGCAAACATTGTTTAGGTGGATGTGAGTGGGCTTGGCTGCCTCTGCAGGCTTCTTTCTTCCTCTGGAACCCATGAAGCCATGTGAAGGGGGAAAGAGGATCAGATAATTGGGATCTTTAAGATGGTTATTATGAAAAATGTTCTGGAACCAATTCAAATACCAATCAGAAACCACATTGTTCAACTAAATCACTTTCAGATGCCACATGAGATACAAACTACAATTATTTCCAGTTTAAAAATATAATGTTCCTTTTAAAAAACACAGTACTTTATTTTATTATTTTTTAAAAGATCTGCCTTGGCTGGGATTCAGGCCCGTCACAGATGATGTACAGACAGCTTTGTGCGGTGCCCCTTATTTTCAGGGCCTGTCACCCTCACTGTAATGTACTCAGAAATTCCTGAAAATGGATGTGACGGCTGTTTTCTTTGTGTACTGCAGAAATATACAGAGTTCGGAGGCTCCATGGCTACACTATGGGTGTGTATGTCATTAAAAGAATGGAAAAAACATGATGGTCAAATGCTGTGTTAAAATCCCTCTAGAAATGTTGGGAGGATTTATGACTCCAGTCACTTTTCTCTGACGGGCATCAGTCTGCTGGAATCATTCACTGTCTTTTTTTCTCCCTCCTACCCTGTCCCTCCTTCCCTCTCTCTTTCCCTCCTACCTTCCTTCTGTCCTTCATTTCCTTCCTCTCTTCTTCCCTCCATTCCTCTCTCCCTTCCTCCCCCCTCTTTTCCTTCTTCCCATTTCTTTATTTTGTTGTTTCTCTGCTGACCTCTGGATTTTTCTTCTCCACAGGAAAGTCAGGCATAATCAGGTCTCTGTCAAAGCTGTTCCTCTTTGCTGTCCCCTGCTTCAGGCACCATGGGAGGGAATCCTTCATCCCTTTCCAGGCAGACTTCTCTCCAGCTGAGGATTCATGGAATCCACTACTGTTTATGTGAGCCACAATCATGTGATGAACAGTGAGGAGATGACACACTGTGTGACCCCAGGAGGGGCTGGGGCTACAGCAGCTCCCACATGGTCCATCAGACACTCAGCCAGAATTCTCATGGCCTCAGAACCACTTCCCCAGCCTGAGGTCTCAGTTCTCAGAGCAAATCTTCCACAAACTGCCATGGAGCCTTAGGGGTTGTTTGTGCTGTCAGACAGGCATGGGTTTTTGCCTTTACATCTCTAGAGCAGCTGCCATCCTCTGAAGAATGAAGCAAATGCCAGACCCTGAGAAAGTATATAGTTACTTATGGATTAACAGGAAAAGAGCTGGCCACCAAGCGCTGCTGCAGGTTCTATTAGGAGGAGCAGGAGGAGCGTGGAGCTTGGTTCTGGTCTGGCTTTGCTGCTCACAAGTCACAAGATTTTGGACAAGCTACCTTATCTCCTCTCTTAACTGTTCCAGGAGGGCTGGCTCTCAAAACCCTTGATTCTGTGAAGCCAACCCAACGTGGGCAGAGAGGGAGTTTAACAACCTGCAAAGAGAATTGCAATTAAAGATACACAACAGCTTTTCCTCAAAGGGTTCAGAAGTGAGAGAGGATAAATAATTCTGTATTTTATGGAAGGCAGCCTCACCTGAGTTCACTGTCCAAGCTTTCTTCCTCTTTGCCTGCCAGCCTAGAGGGCACATGATGGTGCCACCACTCTCTGGGTCCTCACCTCTGTGTCTGTTGGCTGAGCTTGGGGGAAAGGGACAGACCTGAGGAGACACGAGAAGGCGAAGGGGAGGAGAGATCTGAAAGTTGAGTAGAAAACCAGGAGCGTGCACTGCTACAGAAATCAAGGCAGGGCAATGTCTGAGGAGGGGCAGGTGGCCCAGCAAAGGGCCTTTGACTAGGGCATCAATGGTCAGCCTAAGGGGAGTAGTTGCCCTATTGTTGCTTCACCTTGTAATTTGGTTAAATAAAGACTTTTTTGATTTCTCAAAAGTTAAAACATTATATACAAATATTTTTCTGTATCTTGCTGTTTTATTTTTCAAAATGGTATGAAATCCCTTTAAGTCAGTTACGAGAGATTTAACTCTCTAGATGTTTTAGGCAATATTTTATAGACAAATAAAATTTGTACATATTCAAAGTGTACAGCATGACAATTGTGTATATATACACACTCTGTATAATTATTACCACCATCAAATTAACATTTCCACCATCACCATAGTTAAATTTGCTTGTGTGTGTTAAAGACACTTAAAATCATCCCATGTATCAAATTTCAAGTAAACAGGAATTTAAACATGTTGTCTGGCTGTGAGCTCTACAAAATAGTAAGACACCACTGTCATTTAAGGTTGGATGAACAGAATATCGAAGAAGTTTGTCTTTCTCCAAATACACTCAGTATACAAGATGTGTCAAATCTGTACTCCAGACCTATCTTTTAGCCCTCACTCCTTCTAAACCATTTTATACACTTCTTACTAACATAATATAAACTAGTTGAAAGGAACAGAATGGTCTGGAGGTGGCAAGGAATATATAGATGCTCAGAAGATATATGTAGAGTCTGTCACAGGCTTACTTCCCATGACATCTTTGAATCTAGTGGAAGGAGCAATTTGAACTACTTTGTAGTAAAAAAGTTGAAAACAATAACCAAAGGTTAGAGTCAGTAAAAGGCAGGAGATGGCAAAGTGAGCATTTAGTGCTCATTATATTCAAATGATGATGTCAACAGAGCATTCTACACCTCCAAGGAAGACTGGCTTTAATAAAGTTAATCATGGTGGGATTAAATATTAATTTCCAAGTGGAGACCCAGCTCCAGAACAAGGAGAGAATGTGATGTTAGGTCATATCACTGATATAATTTCACATCTGTCTTGAAATGAGACAAAATGCATCCTAAGAACAAAATTAGAGACACCCAAAATGCAAAGAAATCATCAGCCAGAAATAAGGGGCTTTGTAGGAAAAATTGTGCCAGGAAAATTAGATTCCATTTTTGGAGAATATATTATTAATGAGAAAATGAAAAAGAGTAGATGTTATTCATTAGAACTTTTATATTGTTTGGTTCAGAAATAGCAACATTGTATTTTAATTTATTTTGAGTTAGTTTCAATTGGCATAGATTAAAATATGCTGCAAAGGCTGCTTGTAGAAGAAATGGGAGAGAAAGAAGTCAAGGTGTTAGAGGTCAGAAAGTAACATTATTTACATCTCTTACAAATATTTTTGTTCCTCGGATAGAAAAATGGAACATCAATCAAATTAGCATTTAAATCCTCAGTTTGTGAATGCTAATGAATACTAAAATATGGTAAAATTAAGAGATGAGATTATTCCTTACTTTCATTTGGATTCTATGAAAAGCCATAAGGAATTTGTTCATTTATTCAGTCAAACATTTACTTCTTCTTAATCACATTGATCCCATTATATGTAAATGCAACTGGAAGTTACAAAAAGTATTATCTATTATTAAATTTTCATGATAATTTCCTTAACTATAAAATGAAGACCAATATGTCTAATTCAGAGGGCTATAATATTGTGTAATGATCCTTAGAAACCGGTGCAATGCTTAACATGTAACAATGATTTTAATAAACATTATTGAGCACTCACTATGTGCTAGGTACTTTTAAATTTTTTGTATTCATCAATTCATCTGACCCTCACAATAACCCTAAGTCATCTTAATCTCATTTTCTGGGTAAAGAAAGTATAATTTAGAGAGTGTAAGGGTCTTTCCCAGGCTTGTAAGTAGTGCAGCTGAGATGCAAACCCAGACAGTCTGACTTCCCTGCTCATACCTGGGAGCTATTATGTTTATTCCTACCACCACTAGGCTGAGCTGCAATTGCAGCAATAGGGAATTGAAATGTAGACATGAAGTTTTTAACTAGCAAGATTATGCAAAAAGACAGAATGGAAGTTTTTAAAATATGAAACTCTTTAGAGATTTTTAAGCATATCCCAGGTGTCACTTGGGGTCCCACTGCCCCTTGGATACTTAAGTCAATTTGGCTTAAAATTCTAATTTGGTGCCAAAGAAGTTCAGAGCTATCTGTAAAAATTCCGTAAATCCTCAAAGGCTTCCTCCCTCACAGTTTTCACTGCTTTGTCTTGGATTTAACCAGCATCATTCAGATGCATATTCCACTTTCTCCATACATGTCATCGTTTAGTGGGTTTACTAAAGATCCCAGAGGTCACAGGAGCAGCTATATCACACACAAATTACTGATGACCTAGTTTCATCCTCCTCTTCCTCATTTAACACAGGAACAGTATAAAAACCTGCAGCACCTGGGGATAGACAGGCCAACCCAGCCAGGGAAGTGAGAAAGGAACCTCTGCAGCCATCTCATTGTTTTCTCTCCACTAATGAAAGAAAAATAGAACAGGAATCCTCACAATGAGTGTAAAACAATCCTGCAGACAAATTCTTCTTGAACTGCTAAGAGGCAAAAATTAAAAACAATAAAATTATGTGAAAACTTGGAAATGTTCCTCAAAGTTCCATTGGTACGGACCACAGTAAGAGGCTCATTTGCCCGCTGACGTCTGGTTGGCCAACGGGAAGCCATGGCAGGAGATGAACTAAGGGAGGAGGTCAGGCTGTCTGTTACCTCAACTTCCACTCAGGACAGGAAGTGATCATTAACCTGTGGCTGGAATGTTTGCCAAGTCCAAGGAGAAAACTGATGGGACGAGGGATCTTTGCAATGGCTTTTGCTCTGGTGGGTATATAAACACTTATCAGTATAGCCAACTAAATCAATGACTTCCATAAAACTCAAGAGTCATAGAACTCTGTTTTTGGAAATAATTCATTCTGAGAGGAATATTAGAAACTATTCAATTCACTCTATATGGGAATTGTTTTTACAATGAGCCTTTTTCCTGTGAGCAGTTTATATAAAAGCAAGGAACATGGGTTCCAATGATAAGACACCTGGGTTCTGATTCAGGAGTTATAACTACTAATAAAAGAAAGACTTATGGTAGGCAAAGAATTTATTCATCACTGCAGTTGATCATTTAACATAAAATTATTAAGTATCTACGAGTATCAGGCACTGTGCTAACCATTAAGGCTACAGCAATGAACGATAAGGAAGTTCCTGCTCTCAAAGGGCTTACATTTTAGTGGGCAGAAAAAGTCTGTAATATGCTAATAAAAGAGGGTAAGAGGACAGGGTTACTGGGGATGGACCCTGAGATAAGGAAACATTTCAATAGAGACCAACATGGAGGGAACAAGCAGTGGGGAACATAGAAGATGAAGATCCCAGGTAGAGAGAGCAGCCAATCTCAAGGCTTTGAGACGGGAGTGTGTTTGGTGCATTTAGGTAACAGAGAAGCTGCCAACATGGGTAGAGACAATTAAGTTAGAAAAGGGTAAATGATGAGATAGAGAAGTAAACAATTTCCTTTTCTAGCAAATAGGATAAATTTTCTTTCTTTCCCAGATTATTGTGAGCACTTAAAAGTTTGAAGACAGCATTTGTAAGTTGCCTAAGCAACTGTTTGTCACTTAAGTCCTAATGGGACTGACTTGGGGTAGGGGTCATAAATTGTTCCTACTTTCCTCCAGCATCCTTATCCACCTTTGCAATAGTCCCAGCAAAAATTCACAGAATTCCATTAGTGGCTCCATTAGAGAAAACTTTCTTCAGCCCCAAATTATACTCCAGCCTTCCATTTTTATTCCATTTTGATTTATGTGTCTATGCCCCTTTCTCTATCCTTCCATTAGTTCTCTGGATCTGTGGTTTAGTAAGAGCAGACCTATCTACTATACCATAAAGAACACTTGCAGGTCTTAGAGGAAGTTTTTTTACTATAGAAAGTAATAAAAGTATTAATTTCCTTTTCAAATTATTTAAATGGATCATAAAACAGCCTCATTTGCTGAACTTACCTTTCCTTGTATCTTAAATAACAAGAGAGGGTGTATGGTCTAGGGCATGAAAGCCTTTATGCACACTGGTGGTCTGAAAGGTTTAATGTCTCTTCCTGGAGTGATTAATTTAAAGTAGGGCAAGACTGGCTCAACATTATTATTTCATCTTAAGTACATCTGGAAATTCAAAGAGTGAGCCCTTGTTTAACTCTGTCAAAGAAAAAGAAATGTACATGTGTAACTCTTGCCTATTACTAGAGCAATTCCACAATTGCTCCTCTCACCTAGGAGGCAAAACTCGTGCTACCACCTTGAACAGGAGGAAGGAGGTGGTGGAATCATTTCTATTGCTTAGGCATTGGCTTAGGAATCAGAGAAAAATGGGGTTCAGTGAAGCACAAAGCTTCTACGGTTTTGGGAATTCAGCAAAACAACAACAACTGAGGATTTATTTACAAAGAGAAAAGAAATTTCAAAAAATAATAACTTTAAAAAATGGACCAGTACTGTAAGTATTATAAAGTCAAGAAAAACGATATTTTAAATTAGTCATATCATTTATACTTCCTTCCAATTTTTCTTTTTAAATTCACTCTTTGATGACCTTTTCCTTTTTTTTTTTAAGACAGCCTATGTTAATTATATAGAATATTGGGTTCTATTGTGCTTCTTTCATACATGCATATAAAATGTATCATATCCATCACCCATTACTTTTCATATTAAAAAGATATTGTAATATTTTCTACACAGACAATAGAAGAAATCTGTCTTTAGCATACTTGATTAAAATTTATTTTTCACTACTCACACTTTAGGTGAGTACAAGTGTGGCTTATAATCAGACATACTTGCTGTGTTCAGTCCTGCTTTCTATTTGTGCTCTATAAATACAGAAATTCAGACAATTCTTGTATTGCATCTACCACAATTTTCATCAGTTGGGAAAATTATATATGATGTGTTTATAACTGTGCATGCTACACTTTATTCCTAGGAGCGAGAGAACATGCATCTATAGACATGTAGGCAACAGGAATCGTAGATGAGAAATTAAAAGTTTATGTGCTGATGACTGGAATAATTCTCCTCAGGCTGAGTTCTTACTTCATGCACCTCACACTTTTTTCTCCCTCACTTCCCACCAACTCTCAGCACCAGGGCTATGAGACATTGACTTTGCAATACCCCCAGCCCTGCACTTTTGTGCAGTGAGCCGAAAAGACACTGGTAACATTACGATTCACCTTGAATGCTATTTCTACCTCACAGGTCTAGTGACAACTTCGTACATGCATAATGCACTGCAGACCCCACCACTGTAGCCTACCATATCCACACTCTATCACCAATGCAGATTGCCCTTGATGAGACACCCCCCCCCCAAATTCTCATTGTTCCTGCCTCCAACACCACCCCACAAGGCAGGAAGTATATGGAGGGGTCAGAAAGGGGAGTATGCTCCTAACCACGTGTGGTTAAAATATTTTACTTTGAGGAATTTTTTATAAATATATGACTCTGGCCTCCAGGGCTTGGAAGGTGCCCACACAGGTGAGTAGCCACCTAGATGCTTCAGCATTATTAACTTCTCTATAGCTCCCCCTCCAGGGTGGGATGCAAGAATAGAGTTTATCTCCTTGTCTTTTACTCTAGAGAAGAGTATTCTGCCCAAAACTGGTTCACTGAAATCTAGTGAATTAGCTAAGGATATCAACATTATCCATAACTTTGATCTAGTGGTTTATTTGCAAAACTCAATAGCTAGCACTTCCATTGTTGAAGGGACAGTTGAATGGCTGGGTGAAAATGATAATAGGAATGGGTAAAATTCATTTGATTTATGGCTATCCGAGTAATGGTAGTATTTCTTTCCACAGAGATTATATAACATGTTCTCATGGGTTTCAATTTAATTTTTCCCACTTTTCCTCATGTCTCAATTTTTTTTTTCCTTTCACTGTTTCCTCTATTCCTTTTTCAAGTGCTAGGTTTTCTTAGCAATGATTTAGGTTCAGAAACATTTTGAAAGGAGTTCTTGATTTTGTGTTACTGACAGCGCAAAACTTTGGACAGAGAAAAGGAAATCCTGGGTAACGATCTTTGGGGCACACTGAGCTTTGGGGAACCCTTCACTGTAGAGAGTAAGGTAGCTAGTATAGTGAGAAAAGCACACCCTAACACACACACACACACACACACACACACACGAATATCACATGCATGCTATTTGTTTCCAGGTCTTTATACTGTCATAGCTAGATCTGAGTTCCTTCCATGAGTACACTTTCAACTACTATCTGTTTTTTATTTCTTCTTTCCCATTCAAGTCTGTCTGTGGGGTATATTTAAAATTGATTTAGTTAGATAAGATGTTAGTACCTTGTTGCTAGTTGTAGTATTTGGCTGGGTATTGGAATTTGGTTGATCATATGGGAAACAAAGGTTAATCCAATCTTTTAGAAATGTTAGAAGCTCTTTCTGACATATATGTAACCTATGGAATCCATTTATATTTTGCTGCAATTTTAGAAATTTAGTTCCACTGAGAACAGTAGGGAAATAGACCACTTGGAATTTTCTTTTTTTTTTTTTTTTTCCCCAGTCAGAACCTTGAAGTAGAAAAGGGAAGGTAAGACACCTTACCTATGAGAACCTAAAGGCCATGTAGATCTTATCCTCCCTCTGGAATTCTGTCAGGTGTACCACTTCACAAAGCAGAGAGGGGGCTGCTTTGTTGCTCTCGTGCTTTAAGAGTATTCAACAGACTCTGTTCCCCTCATACATATTTGAGGGTTAAAATGTTTAATTAAAAGTTCATATAGTTTCAAATATATAGTTTCTTACACATTTAAATTGATATTCTAAAGTAAAACTGCCCCCTGACTTTTAAATGTACCTGTACCAATATTAAATCCAGTATTATTTATTTTAAAAGACATGTAAATTTCTCCTACCACTGGCTATTTTTAATAATTCTCTGTCCTCTTTGAAATTGTTTCCATTCTATATGAACCTGAGATTTTTAGAGTAAGGTATTTTTATGCTTGACTATGTTTTTGAGTCCTCTTTAAAATGGTTATACAACAGAAATTTTGAAAATTCCATTTTAAAAGTTTGTGTCAAAATATAAGTACCTTTTGCTACATTTTAGCTCAGCTGAGTGGTTGCAGTAAAAATTTTCTGTAGCTCTAGAGTTTGAAGATGTGAAGTTTTCTTCTTTATTATCATTAGTTATTTTTCATATGCAGATGACCAGACCATATACATAAGTTATAGTTTTTATAATTATTAAATACCAAAAATTCAATTGTCTTAGGGGTCCATTTTTAGTGTAACATACAGTGAGAGTTTATGTTACTTTGATTAAATGAGACCAGATAAATATTTTAGATGGTTCCTCATTTGATATTCCACAACTACATGGCTCCAACAGGGACGGGTTCAGCACATGCCTTTCTTTGGTCAAGGGATGGCAGGCTATGTAAAAAGGGAGTAGGAAAAAGAAGGACTAAAGTTTCATGGAGGGCAGCTAGTTAAGCAGACTGCTGTCAGGAAAGAGTGGTTATGGAAGTTTTGAGTATCTAGAAATTGATTTTTAAGCCACAAACATTTTCCAAGAGTGCCAGAGGTGAGAGCAGGGATACAGCAGAGACTTCAGCATCTATGGCAATGGGTGGAGCACTGTGGAGAGGTTCTTCTTGCATATATTGTAATTGCTGGGAATTCTGACTTGATAATATTTTGACTGCGATATAAATTTCACTTGTTACTATTGTCAAATAATCTTTGTTTTTCAAAAGTAAATGCCTTTTAGATTAATCTATTCGAATGTAGTGGTGACTGAATTTATTAATCTCAGCCTTAGTGACTGGTTTTAATTTATGCTCACACAGGAGACACTGCTAATTATGACATGTAATAGACTATTAGTCACAAGCAAGAAAAAATATGTAGAAAACAGTCAGACAGAGAATGCACTAGGTTAATTTACATTGACAAATGTCACTTGCCTAAAATTATTTCTAGGATTAGTTCATGATTTGCTTCAAAAACCTTGAATGTATGAATGTGTTCATTAATTCAATTTATATAAGAAGTAAAATCTATTATGAAAAGAATAAGACTCTTATATTTCAGAAAAAACAAAAAATATTGATCTTATTATAAACCATTGATTTGTTTTCAGTGATTTGGCATGAGGTTTTTAATCTGTTTTAACTCTCTCTTAAAATATAAGTTCTGAAACACTGCAAGAAGAGCTCTCTTTGGAGCACTTCAACAGCCCAAACTTCAATCCTTTATGTTATATAATGTCTCACCTGGGTTGTAATTAAATCTTGAGATATCTTTTATCTTTAGGTGTAGCAGTAGTGTTGCCTCAGCAGAGCTGGGGTGGTGAGAGTTTGATCGAAGGGTAAGAAATGTTTGTGGAAAAAAGCAAGGGAAAAGAAGACAAGAGGAGAAGGAAGGAGGAAATTAAAAAAGGAGAGAGAGAGAGAGAGACGGAGACAGAGAGAGAGACAGAGAGAAAATCATGCCCCTCCGTGAGCTCTGTGCTGGTGCCATCGTTACCTGACTGTGTTTAGAGAATTTTCCAAACCCAGAGGATCTCTGTGGATTAGGCTCTCAGAACTTTCACAACCAGTTGTGGAGCAGGCTGGAAATCTCACAGCAGAACCGAGTTCTTAAGAGATTGGCAGTTCAACCAAAAGATCAAAGGTTTGATATATTGGAGCTAATTTTTAGAAAGCTTTCCAAACTTGGAAGATTTTCCTCCTTGTTATGGCAGTCAAGACTTAGGAAAATAGCAATCTGCAGCACTTGTAAGCAGACTTCTTGGCTCACAATGTTCTGTGAGTGTCATTGTCTTCCAAATCCATAAGTGCAAAGAAGACAAATGGAACGATTATCCCGCAATTGCTGGGTAGACAGAGACATGCTGTGATTGGTTTGGATTGCAAAAGTATTGCTTGGCTGAATTCACAACTATTACTGCTTTCCAGGCTGACAAATAACATAAGCAGTCTAGATGGGGTGGGGGGTAGTGTGCATGAATGACATGAGCAACAGTTAGTTGAGGTGGTGAATAAAATCTTAGCCATAGTTTGATAGTCAATGCTCCAAATATATTTATAAAACCAATAAGGAGATTTTAAAGCCATGTAATGACTTTATAAGGAAACTAGTGATAAACTGAAGTTAATATAGTCTGTTGTTATTGAAAATCCAGCATGATGAAATCTTGGAAATGTCTATATATTCACCAACAGATGAATGGATAAAAAGAAGAATAAATTTGAATTAATTGTGGGGAAATGGATATGATGTACCTTGAGGCAATAATGTTAAATAAATCAGACTGACAAGCTTAATTATCTTATGATTTCTCTTACATGCGAAACCCAAAGTATAAATAATTTAAAGAAAAAAGTAAAAGATAGAACATAAGAAACAGGGAGGTAGATCTTTTGAAAATGGAAAGGGGAACCAGAAGATGAGGAGAGGGACCGAGAGGGGAAGGAAAAGTGATGGAAAATGAATGTGTTATGTACGTGTACCAACTCCCCATGATGAATGTAATTATACACTGCAAACATGTACTACTAAAAAGAAAAAAAAGAAACTGTAATAATTGATAGCAACTCTCATTTTTGACATTTATTTAACAGAAAGCAACATAAAGAATTCAAATCCTGATTAACAGACTTTAATAACAAGGAGATGCTTCATTTTGTTTAGAGGTCAAAATCTGGAAGCAAAAACACAATTCTCCAAAGATTTTACAAATAACTGTTTCAATTTCTGGGACTAACATAGAATAGAGGACCCATAGAATTTTCCAGTCATACCAAGCCTTTCCAGTTCATTGCTACTACAGTTTGGATCAGGATTCCCAATCATGCCTAGAACTTATTAGACCAGGAAGTTAAGGAGTTTGCCATGTGCTTTTATTATAAACTTATCTGTGTTTAAAAAGCATTAAATATTTTCTGATTTTTAAATTTTCCTTCAATTGCAGAAGGATGTCTTAATGAGATCGTGTAAGGGAAAGCATTCAATCTACACTGATTACCTGTGCAGATCTGTTTTGATCCCTTGGAATATTCCTAAGCTCAGGCTTTCTCCTTAAAAACCATTAAAGCAGGGTCTTCAGGCCTACAAAAATTCATGAGCCTGAGATTTCCTGCTGGAAGTATTCTGGCTCAGTTATTCAGTTTAGCTCTCTCCATTGTTCCATTACCCCAATAACAGCTGGACCCTGGTTTTCTCTTGTGCCTTGTGGATAAAGTCACTTTACCCAAACTGATGAGAATAAAATTCAAATTATTTATGCAGAAATTTCTTTTTATACTACATTGTTCCTTTTCATCATAATTTATGTTTAACTTTGATGAACAAAGCACGTTGTGAAGATGACAGGACTGACCGTGGTGGAAGGGTTTGGATAATGAAAGAGCAGAACAGATGGCCAGGTAATAGTCCTCATCTAAATTCCACTCTAAGGAACACCAGCATGATTATCAACTCCCACTGCAATTAAATGAAGATGGTTTTCCCGGAAGGAGTGAGCATTCAGATATAGCCAATTTGCAGAGGAGGCTTCCCAAATTGACATGTGTTTCTCTTCACTTACTCCACTCATAATCCCAATTAAGAGCACACTGATTAACCCCAGAACAGTTTTTAGGAGAATCTTACTTCTATTATCCTAATTTCATGAACTCAGAGAAAAAGAGAGATGCTCGTAATTCATTATGGCAAGTTATGCAAAGCTAACCTCTGGCAGACTGCATCTTTAACCAGACATGAGGATGGCCCTTTGTATTATCTATCTTTACTTTTTCTGGAAGGAGGGGGGAGCTGTGAATTCAGAGGCTGTCTGAATGAACTGACTGCTTCAGAACTGCCTTGTAGATACAGTCCATTCAAATAAGAGAAAATGCTAAATATCGGACTGAATTTTGCCATAATGGTGAGGAATTCATTATAAAAAGATGTAAGAGGAAAACAGTAGGCACAATCATCAGAGAACGTACATACGAAAGTCATAAAATACCATGGCGTTGTAAATCGAAGATAAAATGGAATGAACGAGAACGCAAATTTCCCCAAAGATAAATGGTACCACAGTGCTCACCCGCCTTGAGCCCACTCATCTCTGCCCACTTTCCAGCAGCACTCTCAGGCCATGTCTCCTCACTGGCATCTCTTGCACCCTGGCCAATCAGTCTCCACACAACTATCAGAGCAATTAAACAACCAGATCATGTTACACCCTGCTTATTTCAAATTCTCACTGTCCTTTGAATAAAATACAGATTCCTCCCAGACCCCATGAGTTCCTCAACCATTATTCTCAGCACCAGGGCTCTTTTTTATGTTCCCACAAAAACTCGTGTCTGACGTTCTCTGTCCCCACACGTGGCAGGGCTGTGACAAGCAATCGGGGCTCCATCCTCCTTGTATTCGAGGCACTCATTCAAATTCCATCTGGGTTATTCTTTATCACTTCATGTTCCATTTTCTCCATAACACTCACTGTATCTGAAATAGTGCCTATCTCCTTCCCTGGAATGGAAATTCACATATCAGGTATCTTATCTGTTCTGTCACTGTCATATTAAAAACCTTGTGAGCAACGTCTATCACATAAAAAGTGAATAATAAATAGATGTGGAAGAAATGAGTATTTTGCTCTCTTAGCTGTCTCTGCAAGTCAAGAATACTTTGATATCTCTCTAAGAACTGCATGCTTATAGTTTTCTCTGGAGTTCCTCTACTGGGGTTTGAGTTTGTAGGTGCAACAAAATTATAATTAAAAAATCATTTAGTAGAATGCCCTGGAATTACATTTCAGAGGAAAGTACAGTTAGGGAATTGGGAAATTGGGAGCTAAATTGATATTTTTGAATGCTTTATTATGTTTTAGGGACTGTGATAGGCATTTGTCAAATCTACAGATAATGTGAAATCTGCTAAATCAAGGTTTCATTTGCCTCATACTTCTTTATAGGTAGGCTTTTGTGAAGACTATATGAAGACAGGGGAAGTTAGATAGGATGAAAGATGGCCAAGGGTTGGATAATAAAATTGTGGGCAGTGTGGTATTACAGAAAGAGGGTGAGCTTCACATCAGGCCTTGCTGTGAATCCCAGCTTGTTCCTTTCTAGCTGTGTGACATTGGATAAAGTACTTACAACTTTAGTGAGCTCATTTCACTTATTTACAAGGAACAGGGAACAGACAGCATTTACAAATACCTATTTTATAGTATTGTAAAGATTAGGGCTGGGGATTTAGCTCAGTGGTTCTGGCGCCTGCCTCGCAAGTGCAAGGACCCGAGTTCAATCCCTGGTACCAAAAAAACAAAAAAAGATTAAGTGGTGTAAGATTTGTAATATGACTAGGTCTGCTGCCTTCCACACAATAAGTGCTCAGTAAGTGGTGAGTTATTAGGAAAGACATGATTAGTTACCTACCCAATAGCTATTCTTTCTCTTTCCTTGACAGTACAACCCTAATTTTATTCAGGGTGATAATGCACAAGCCTACATGATAGATCGTGCTTGATCTGAGACAATCATAAGCAACTTCCTTTCCACTTCGCCAGCTTCCTTTTCACCTACAAGTGATCTTATGACTCAGTTCTGGACCATGAAACTAGCAGGAAGCCTACCATGTGTGAGTGCATGTGTAGAAGAGAAGGGAGCTTCTAGGAGAAGGTTTTCTGATGCAAGGACAGACATCTATGGTGCTGCCCATGACTCCTTTCCCCCTAAATGATGTGTAAGTATTTGATTAGGAAGCCATCTTGAAATCTTGAGAGAAAGCCTTCTCATTTCTGAGTCAGCGAGGCAATGCTAGAGAGTCACTTACCTGCACATAATCTATATTTACTTTAGCCATTAAATTATGTGTTGCAGAAAGTACTAACTGACAGTGGGGTATGTGAGTGTGTGTGTGTGTGTGTGTGTGTGTACCTAAGTTTAGGTCAGCAGAGCATTTAAAGATGCCAGTAAGATGTATATTATGTCCACCTAATATTTTAGCTGGTTCAGTGTTACCTGGATATTTGACAAATGAAAGCAGGAATGGATTGTCAATTTACTTAAGGTCACACTTCAAGCATGCTAGATATTAGAAATCTGGACTTTTTAACTTCATCAATTAAATCTGATGCTTAGAATACCAGCTCTTCCAAAACACTGACTATATTTTTTTGCGTAAAAGAATAATGTATTTATCAAAGGTAAGTTTAGAAAGAAATCTGCCCTTCATTTTTAATGTTAATCTTATTTTATTTTCTTTTAAAAAAGCAAACATACTCTGTTTATATTTTGGATATTTGAGTAAAAATAATAAGCACTTACAAAGAGCTACATTTGTAAAATACATTTTAGATTTCAAAAATTCAAAATGTGTATGAGAAAATAGCTTAAAAGAAAACTGATAATTCAATATAAAATATTTTATTGTGCTATGTACTAATAAAATATGCTATAGAAATATATTCTAGGAAGCTAGAGAATTTGAAATAGTAATATTAAACTAAATAAATTTTTAAAATTAATATAGAATCACAAGAAAACCTAGTCAAAGCAATCTTGACACAACGGATAAAGCTGAAACCATCACATTCTCTGACTTCAAAATATATTATAAAGAGAAAGTAACCAGAACAGCATGGTAATAATATAGAAAGAGGCACAAGGACCAGTGCAAGAGAATAAATAGCCTAGAAATAAATCCATGCATATACAGTAACTGATTTTTTATTAAGGCACCAAGAATACATAATGAGGAACAGCAGTCTCTTCAATAACTTGTTTTGGGAAAACTAGATATCCACATGCAGAAGAATGAAATGAGACACATATATCATACAAATGTAAAATTAAAATGGATTAAAAACTAAGTTGAAGACCTGAAACTACAAAATTATTAAAAGGAAATGTAGAGAAAAGCCTCCATTACACTGGTTTGGACAGTATTTTGGTATAACCCTAAAAGCAAGGACAACAGAAGTAAAACTAGACAAATAGATTACATAGTACTAAAAAGCTTCTGCAACAACAATCATGAGAGTGAAGAGATAGTCTACAGAATGGAAGAAAATATTAGCAAACTACACATCTTATAGGAAGTTATTCTCCAAAATATATAAGGAACTCAACTCAATAGCAAGAAAACAAGTCAACTAAAAAAAAAAAAGGATGAAAGATATGAATAGACCTCTAAATAGACAAAAAGGAATACAAATTACAAAGAAGAAAAAAAATCAAATCATTAATCATCAGAGAAATGCAAATTAAAACCACAATGAGTTATCACCTCAAACCTGTTATACTAGCTACCATCAAAAAGACATAAAGAGTGTTGAAGAGAATACAGAGGAAAAAATCTTTGCACACTATTGGAGGGTATGTAACTCAAGACAGCTATTATGGAAAACAGAATGGAAGTTTTTCAAAGAATTAAAAATGGAGCTACCATTGGATCTAACAATCTTATTACTAAGGAGATAGCAAAGGAAAGGAAACAAAAATTTTGAAGAGACATCTGCACTTCCATGTTATTGCAGCATGATTTACAACAGCCAAGCTATGAAACCAATCTAAGTGTTCCTCAACAGATCAATGGATAAAGAAACTGTGGTATATATACACAATGGAATACTATTCAGCCTTAAAAAGAAGGGAATCCTGTCATTTTTGACAACATGGATAAACTTGTCTCTTGTTAATGAGGTAAGTCAGGCATAGAAAGACTGTGGCATTTTCTCACTTATATGTGGATTCCAAGTTAGAGAGAAGTAGAGAGTAAAATGGTAGTCATGAGAGGTTGGAGTAGTTGGGAGGGAAGTTGGGAAGGTGTTGGTCAAAGGATAATTACAGTGAGATGGAAGGAATAGATTGGAGAAGTCTATATTACAAAATGGTGACTATTGTATTCTTGAGAAACGTTAGAGAATGTTCTCACCACAAAAATGGTAACTATGTGAAGTCATGTGTGGTATGTTAATTAGCTATATTTAATCATCCAATTTCAAAATATGTTGAAAGCGATAAATATGTGCAATTTTTTTTTGTACCGGGGATCGAACTCGCGTCTATGCACTTGCACAGCAGGCAGCGAAACCACTGAGCTAAATCCCCAGACCAATTTTATCTTTCAGTTAAAGATATTTCATGTAAAGTTACAAATTCCCAATGATGAATGTCCTTGTAGTGTATACATAAAATGCACCAATAAACTTAATGAATAAAAAATAAATAAAACTAAATAGTTTTAGGTAGTCAATGGTTAGTTTACATAATAAGCAATATTTATGTATCATGGCTATGTACCAGGTATTGTTTTAAAATCTTTGTCAATATAAGGCCTTTTTACCTTTCTAACTCTATCATGCCCATTTCATGGGGATTGCCATCCTTGTTTTATGATTTGTGGATACTGACTTTCAGAAATATTGAATAATATTCCCAGTACAGCTACAACTTGAACTAAGAAAGACTGGCTGGGGAATCTATTCTCTTACACATTATTCTCTGTTGTCTCTTAGGGTATATCACTCATTATACTTCACACAATTACAGTTATATTAATGCAATGTGCTGAGTTACATTCCTTAACGCATTTCCTGTTCATTCCTCTACAAGGGTATTTGAACCTGTCTTCCAGCCTTCCCTTATTTTTCCCCATAAACTAACAAATTAAAAAATGATTCACTAGTACCATTGTGCACTCAAACAACAATCAGAACAAAACTCTCTCTCCAGAGTGTCCTAAATCAAAATTATTACCTACTCTAAGAGTAATGGAAAGGATCCCCAAATGGCAGAGGAATGAGAGCCGGCAACTCAGCTTCTCCAAGATGAAGGGTCTAGAGTCTGGAAACAATAACTTGGAGAGGAACTGAAGTAAGTGGAGGTGACCTGGGAACCACAAGGGAACTGACGGAGGAGAAGAAAAGTGGATTAATTGATAGAGAAGAAATAAATCACACCACAGAGGAGACACTGTGCAGTGCCGTTGTCAGTGAGTGGCTAGCCACCAGCCAGGAGGCAAAGTGAAACTTAACATTTTTGGTCGTGGAGAACCAAGACCAAAAGAATTATCAGCGGTAGGAACCAGCAAGGAAAATGAGGGGTACTGCTTCCAGAGAGGCCTCCACAGTCAACAGCGGAGCATGTTAGTTTGTATATGTGTGCTGCTGTTCCTCTTGCCTTTCCCCCCAATATAGTTTATAGAGGATAAGGAAATTCTTTCCCTCACCCCTTTATATCCCTCTGACTTTACCTATAACTCTTCACCTGATTTCTTTCTCCTTTCATCATACTTAGTCCCCTCACAGTCATCCCTATTTTAACTAATACAATTCCTCGATCCTCCCCATCCTAACCCTTTGGTTCTTCCATATCTTACCTAATTTATTGTCTTCCCTATAAACAAGTTCTGATAACCACATAGCTTTCTTCAATCACAAAGTGAACCCCTTTCTCCCATATCCCAACCTTGTCCCCACAAAATATCCTCTGAAAACTCTCAATACTAAACTTTCAACTTAACTAAAATACTCCAATAAAATCAGATCAATCTTTTCTTCTCATCTACCACTACTCACCTCTTCAAACTTACCCCTTAGTGCCTAACACTACTCAACCAACCACCTCCCATTCTCCCCACCCTACCTCACCTACCTCACTGCAGAGCAATCACAAATAATAAACTGTTGTAATGTGCATAGAGATTAGACAAAGGGGGAACTGTAACTGTAAGGATCATCATATAAAAGTATAGTCAGGTTGAATCTGTGGGTACTGTTATAAATGGAAGCAATTCATTTAGCAAAACATAGGGAAAGAATTGAAATCACTAAATGTAAATATTAGAACAAGTAAATACTAGCACTAGACATACAAAGCTGAAATTTATTCATAAGGAGGCAACATCCTATTAAAAATCTCCATATAAGCCACAAAATCTCCTCACTTCTCTAGTCCCAACCTGCAGTACCCCTTCCCCCAAAAATAATGGAGGAGAAAAAAGAGGGGTAATGAAAATGATGGTACAATGCTGAAACCTCTGGTATGGTATGAAAGGAGTTCTGAGAGGAAAATTCATCACACTCAATGTTCACATTAGGAAAACAAAGCAAATCAAATAGACAACCATATGAGAAATCTAAAGATACTTGAGAAACAACAACAAACCAGACCCAAACCAAAATCAAGGAGGGAAATTATAAAGATGAGAGTGGAAACTAATGAAATTGAGAGTAAAATAACAGTAAAAAAAAATCAATGGGTCAAAGAGCTGGTTCTTTGAAAGAATAAATAAAATAGATAAGCCTCTAGCTGGACTTACCAAAAGAAAGTGAGAAAAAACTCACATCAGTACAATTAGAAATGTAAAAGGTGAAATCACAACAGACACTGTGGAAATTCAGAAGATAGTAACTACAGTAAGTCCCCAGCTTATGAACATTTAAGTTGCAAACCTTCACAGGTATACTGTATAAGACTTATTTTTTTGGCTTATGATCATATCCAACTTATGAAAACTTCTCTTATAATGGAACTCACTTATAAGTTGGGGATTTACTGTACTTGGAATAAGTATATTCCAATGAATTAGCAAATTTTGAATAAATGGACAGATTCCTAAACACAAACTACCAAAACTAACCCAAGAAGACATAAATATGCTTAATAATAAACAACAAGCAAAGAAGTTGACACGGTAATAAAGATCTGCCAACTAAAAAAAGCCCAGGACCTGATTCACTGCTGACTTCTACAAAACCTTTAAAGATATTATATCATCAATATTCCTCAAGCTCTTCAAAAAATTGAAAGGGATGGAGTAGTCCCAAATTCATTTATGGAAGCCAGTGTGACCCTGATCCCCAAACTGGATAAAAATCCAGCTAAAAGAAAACTATAGGTCAATCTCCTTAATGAACAAAATGCAAAATTAAAACAATGTTAAGATTCCATCTTATTCGAAAGAGAATCACAATTATTAAGAAATCAAACAATAACAAATGCTGACAGGGCTGTGGTGAAAAAGAACCCTCCTTTTTTGTTGGTGACAATGTAAAGCAGTACACACCCATTATGGAAATTAGTATGGCGATTTCTCAAAGGACTGAAGTTAGAAATTCCAGTGATCCCTCACTGAGTATCTACCCCAAAGAGCTTAAGACATCATATTACAGTGATACATACATACCATACATCAGAGGAAAACTTGTAATAGCTAAATTCTGGAAACAGCCTATATACCTATCAACAGATGATTGAATAAAGAATACTGCTTAGCTATGAAGAATTACACATTTGAGATGTTTGTAGGAAAATGGATGCATCATCTGGAAAACATAATTTTGAGTAAAATAAAACAGACAGATAAGCTTAAATACCATATAGTATCTCTCATTTGAATGAGGCAAAGTACCAGCAAAGAGAATAACAAGGGATGGATAGAAGAGGACAAGGAGATGGATATCTTGCAATAGAGAAGTAGTCTAAGGGGCAAAAGTATGAATAGTGAAGAGAAAGGGAAGGGGAAATAAGTATACTAAAGATACGCCATGTACAGGAACCTAATAACCAACTAATGTAAACATTATATGACATAATGTGAGCTAAGATTAATAATATCAACAAGAATGAAAAATGGGATAGGGAATTGGAGGTGGAGGGAGGGAGATGGAAGGGAAAGGGGACTAAAAAAGAATTGAGCTGTGGTATGTACATGTAACCACTCCCCAAGATGCTTGTAAACTGCATGAACTGTAAACATGTACTAATAAAATAAATAAATTTAAAAAAAAGAATAAAGGACCAGTTGCCCCTTAGGGACATATTAAAAACCATGGTACTGACCACATTTAGCCTGCAAAGAGCCAGCTGGAATTTTGCCTTTTCTATCCACTTCAGAACCTAGATTTCAAGGATGTTTATTATACCTTACTCCACCTTCTGGGGAATCACACTATTATTTTCTTTATTTCTCTCTGTGTTGTGACTTAGGAAATATAGACAAAGATGAGGCCTACTGATCTCTATTTTGCAATGGAAAACATTTTTATATATAGAGAGAGACCCTTGTCTGTGTTGTGACTAGGCCAAAGATGAAATAAAAGAGGAGTTAACATCAGAAGAATTTAATGGAAGAGAATAGAGAAGTATGAAAGTAAAATGCAGGAGAGAAACAGGAGACTCAGAGAAAAGCAAGAAAGTCAAGGAGCCTGGCTCTGGTGGGTGGAACTGGTATTTGAAGAGTGTTGAGAAATTCTGCTTCACCCAGTCTCTTACTTGTGGAAGCCAGTTTCTAATCAAGTGCCCAGAGCTGCTTCTGTGCTTGAAAGCTCCTTAGCCATTAAGGAAATAAACAATTAAGACTGGGCCTGGCCACATCCTTTCCGCCCTGGCATTTGTATTCCTTCTGCACCCTCCAAACCGTTGATATTATCCCTTAAGTTAACCACTCAGCTTCTCTCTACAGTGTCCCACCCCTTCATCTGTAGCTCTCAGCCTTGCAAATGCCTCTCAATTAACCATTTATGGTGGACCAGACCTCACCCCAGAAGCTGTTTTCCCAGTTTTAAGGAAACCACAAGAAAGTTCCTAAAAAGGCAGTGCTAGTTTTGTTCTCCACAATTACATTCTTTTTCTCTCCCTATCACTTTCAGGTTTTCCTTTTAGTTTTGTATATAGAACTTACCAGGAAGACCCGATTACTAAAGGTAACGTTGGGGGAAACTCCCTAAAGGAGTCACTGGGAAATCTCTCCGGCCCACGATGTAGCCCAACCATCTCCACTTCTTCATCTTCCTTTCCTTCATTCGTGCCCCACAAAGCAGCTCCTTCCCCCACCACGCTACTAAGTACGGTCCCACAAGTTTCTAATAACTGCTCAGTTTGTGACTTAAACAGTGAATGTTCAGTTCTTTTGTTTCTGTTTTGAGACTCTGGCTCATAGGTGCCAGTTTATTAGCATGTATGTGTAGTGCATAATGTTATATTCATTGTGGGAAGTTGGCACATGTACATCACACACCTTAATTCCTTTTTTCATCCCCTTTCCCTTCAGTCCTTTGTTAGATGAATGCTTTTGGACCACTTCTTTTTTTCTTCCATCTCTAAGTCCTTGTTCTGTGTCTTCCTTTCTGTTCATTTCTTCTCATTTTTCCTATTGGTCTCTTCTGTCTCACGGTCACATTCTGGCATCCCTGGCATCTGATTCTGTCATCTCCTCCTCTTCTTTCTCTTCCACTCCTATTATGGGCTTAATTGGGTTCCTCCCCAAAAGGTATATAAATGCCTAACCCCCAGGACCACAGAATGTAACTATTTTGGAGACAGATTTGTTCAGAGGTCATGAGCTAAGTTAGCATGAGGTCACAGTGGGGTAGGGTGGGCCCTAAATCACATGTAAGTGGTGTCCTTGAAAGACAAGGGAAATTTGGACTTAGACACATGCAGAGGGAAGGTGACCATGAGAAAATAGAGGCAGAGACTGGGGTTGTGGTTTCACAAGCCAAGGAGCACCAAGAATCTCCAAGAAGCTGCAAGAGGCAAGGAAATTTCCTTTGCTAGAGGCTTAGGGGTGACTGCGGCCATGCTAATACCTTGATTCCAGACTTCTGGCCTGTAGAGCTGTGAGACAGGGTATTTCCACTGCTTTCGCCACGGTCAGAGGCACTGTGTTTTGGCAGCTCTAGGAAGCTAACACTGCTTCCTTCTCTCTTTCTATCTCTTCTTCTTTCCTCCTTTCTCTTCTCTCCACTTCCCTCCCTTTATTCTCTCTCATTGATTTTTCTTTCCTTCTTCTCTGTCTCTCTGTGTCTCTGTCTCTTTGTGTCTCTGTCTCTGTTTATCTCTCTCTGCCTGTCTCTCTCTGTCTCTCTCTGCCTGTCTTTGGTCTCTCCTCTTCTTTTTCTCTATCAAATGGATAACTATAACATCCATTTCTATGAATTCCATTACCACAGATACACTGACAATTCCAAAATTGCCTAAACTCCAAAACCAGACTGATTATTTCCCAGTTATCTTGTCATTTTGGTATCTCATAGATATTTGAAATACAGCATGCTCCAAATGAGACTGAAAATTGCTCTTTTTCCTGTGTGCCACAGCAAATTGTATTTTGTGTGATGATGCCATGCTATAGCTCAATGTTTTTGCAATGTGCTGTTGTATCTTCTTCCTCTGAGACCTGAGGGTCTCTTGTCTTTTCACGGACCTGACTGTGTTTTTGTTACTACAATGATCAGTGAAGTGTCTTTATACAACATCCTTAAAGATTTCATTCACTTTGACCTGGTTCTCTTGGCACACCGCTACTGGGGTCCAGCCACTGTGCCATGAGAAAGTGTGGGCCACTTGAGGAAACCACAGAGAGATGCTCTGGTTGGCACCTTCTCCAAGCACATGTGCGAGGAAGCCTCCGGCTTCCACCATCTGATGTAACACAGGAGACAGTCCAAGCAAGACCCATAGAGCGCAGCCTCTAAAACCAAAGGAGATGATAATGAAATGATTGTTTTATTTTAAACCACTGAATTTTGGGGGTAAGTCATTATCAGCAATAGGTATCTGGAGCTGTTCTCTATTTTGATTAATAAAAAACCTTTACTAAGTCACATATGTTTGAATTCTCAGTCACCTGTCATTCTTCTTTGTAACTCACTCTCTAAATTTAATCAATTCTCCAGTATTCTTGCCAATTCTACCTCATAAATTTTTGTTGAATATATCCCCTATTTTGCATGCCATTTTCTGTGCTGTGGAAGCCACTGCTATAATGCATATGAAAGGTCATGAAGACTTAAAATGACTGATATTCTAGGCTTCAGTCTCTCACCTCAAGTCCATCCTTGCACTCATATGAGAGTGATCTTTATAAAAAAACAAAGCTGACCATGCCACTTCCCTACTTGGTATTCTCTGCATTAAATGTCTTCTTGTGCAAAGGTGCTCTTTATACAAAACACACCACAAGCTTGATCCCAAAACTATAGTTCCTGTGTTATCACTTGGTTTGGAACCCACACCCTCTGTATTGTAGTCACTTCAGCCTACTCATCTTATCCAAGTAAGCATCTTCCATGCCCTATGCCTTTGCCCATTCTCTTGCTTCTTCCTGGTATGCCTTTAATAGCTTTTGCTGTCAATGAACTCCTAACCTTGAAGACTTCAATTACACATCACTACTTTGAAGTACTTTTGTGGATCGCTGCCTGTGCTAGTAAAACTGCAGTACTTCTCTCTGTAGGACTAGGTCTACATGCTAGATTCAATATTCTGTATTATGGTGATTCTAAAGATAATAAAATACAGCATAGTTATATCCTCCCTACCTTCCTCTATCCCTCTTCTTATTCATTTAGTCATTCATCAAGTATTATCTACCAAGGGCACTTATTCCTGAGGAAACAGTGAGCATGTTACCTTTCTTAATTTGATTTAGAGAATCTGAAAACTAAATCTATTGTCTTTCATCTAGAGCTCTCACAGGTAATTTGGGGAACAACTTATATTCACTGCAGTTTACTCTTACAAGATTATTGAAAAGTAGACTTTATTGTTGAGTACTCAGAGATGAAATAATTTGTCCAAGTTTATTGTTAGTAAATGGTCTTACTAGAAATGGGTCTAAGTCTGATTCTAGGGTTTATTTTTTTTCCACCCCAGGTGTTATTGTCTTCCGCATTTAGCATCAGTGGCCATCTTCTAGCAACTACTGCATGGCCACTCCTTCCTGTCATAGTGGTGTCCATCTACTGAGAGAGCCACTGCATGCCCTGTTGGCCTTTCCACCTAGCCCCCCAAATTTTAGTTCCCCAGGTGTCTAGTGTGCTGTGCCTTATTTCTCTTCCTGTCAATTATTTTGATCAATTTAGAAGTTGAAGCTGCACAGAAAGAAATTCAATTAGTCAAAGACAGATGTGGGAAATTCTAATAAGAGACAATTCCAGTTTAAGAGAGAGGATGTAGAGGGAAATCAGAGTGGAGTTACTAAGGGCTGTGTGCATGGCCATGGCATCTGTGTGTCGTCCTGTGTCCGTGTGGGTGTGAGAACACAAGCACACGTGCTGTCTGAAGAACCAGGCACCTATGGCTGCGGCTGTTGTGCTGCAACCAGGCGTTTCTATTGTCTGCTGTCCATGTGTTCCTCGGCACATGTGGCGGCTCTGTGGGTGTCCCAGTCCTGTCTGCACATGGGCTCTCTGTGTGCATGTGGGCATCCTGGAAGAAGAGTAAGCCTCTAAATAGCTTTTCCAGACTTCTATCCAGGGCCCAAGACCCTAAGTGAAAATGATGTCAGAACATCATTTTCTAGCTACCAATATCCTAACTAGCAGCATGGAAAAGCCAGGAACTGGAACAAGCAACCCACTACACACCCTTTTCATCTTCTCTTTCCAATCTTAGGACATTCTATTCCTCATTTCTACCCTGTCTGTCCGTGTGAATTATTTCTTACTCTGCTTGTGTATCATTAAATTGGATGATTGCTTGTGCCTTTCTACCTTTACAAAAGAGGGGAGAGCGGAGAGACCTGGAGGAGATGGCAGGACACATATCCAGATTGAGGATCCAGGGACCCAATGCTTGCCCCACCATGTAGAGCCTCCAGGCCAACTCCATGCCAGGAACTGTGTTCTAAAACAGTGCCTTCCTCCTCCAATATCCCCCAATAATAGGCCAACACTGTGATAGAAGAAATACAGTTAAAACAACGTTGAGAATTATGAACATGAAGCAAGTTGGTTAGCTATGTGAAATGCTAAATGTAAGTTCTGTTTGTGGTATAGCAAAGTAAAATTTGCAAACTATTTGGCAAAATGAAAAGTTTGTTAAAAAAACAAGGAAAAAATCTAGGATGGTTGTTTTATGGAGAGCTCCTGCTAATAGCAGAATCTGACTTTTTCCCTTTCTAAACACTTTAACTCATATTTACTTTGACTGGTGACTTTAATACCCAAATAGATGAAAAATTCTTTTTTTTTTTCACATTTCCATTTTTAGTTAACTACAGGAGGTGGGCTAAGGGACAAGTGAAGGAGAGAGAGCCTGGTTTAATGTGGCTGAGAGACATTAATAGATTTTTATTCTTCTGTTGAATGATAGTAATACAATAGGAGTAGCAGTGAGATGCGTTCACCTACATTGGAAATAGGGGAATACGATTTGCTGTTTGTGGGAGTCAGTATACCAGAGACTGTGAATATGTGCTCTATTGTTGAGTACTCAGAGATAAAATAATTTGCCCCCAAGTTTATTGTTGCTAACTGGCCTTACTAGAAATGGATCTAAGTCTGATGCTAGGGTTCGTTTTCCTTCCACCCCAGGTGCTACTGTCTTCTCCATTTAGCATGCAGTGTTTGGAAACATAGAAAACTCTAGTTAAGTTTTCCTGGGTGTAATTTCAGGTAGGCCATTCTAGAATGTGATTTTAATTTAGTAATTGGAACCCAGTTGTATTCTGCTTTATGTGGAGCCACAGCTGAGGACATGGAAGACAGTCAGTCTGGATAAATAGAAAAGGGAACTACAATTGGCAGTCTGGACAGGAAAGTGGGGCCCACAAAGGTTCCACTCTCTTCCGGGTTGTGTGGAGTAACAATTCTTCACCATGGCATCACCTCTAATGAGAGTATGAAGTTTTGCTTAAGGTCATACTTGTTTACATTTGTTTTATTCTTTGCTCAGTAATTAGTATTTTCATTAAGAACTATTTTGCTAATGAGAAGGTGGTACCCTGCATGGAGAAACATCCTTATTCTAGACCCTGGAAGGAGCATCTCCCAAGATAAGTGGAGGAAGGTGCAGCCTTAATGGTCTGATAGACTTCACTAGATTGTCATTTGATCAGCTTGGGTAGCTTGGTACCATTTTCCAGGATGATGACAGTGGACAGACACTGACAAGGTAAAGACCAAGTCCAGAACTGAGTCTCCTAGGAGGCCTACTGGTGGATAAGAAAATGCGCTTCCTCTGCAAAGCACTGTAACCACACTGAACATTTAACATTGCTAGGTTTTTATTTAGAAACAATGCATGTGGAATGGAATCAACCGACAGATGCATGCATATATAAAAACTTTTTCCTCACTGACATTGAAAAAGATTCTAGTTTGGCTGACTGTAGGCTTTTCCTTTTCCCCGCTTTGCAACTATAATCATGATTTTCATGACTAGTTTTTAAATTTTTGTGATGAAGGGTTGAGAGCAAAGTGGGGTGTGCAGGAAGTAAGAGATCAGACCACATGTTTTGCAGGGATTTCTAAGATTAGCTGTGATCTGTGAGAGATGTAGTTTTGGGAGAGAAAGAAGTAGCATTGAAAGACTACATATCAACTATATGGAGTTGGAAAAAACACAAGTAAAATACTTGTTATTCTGAAACCTTGGTGACCATATGGAATGCATTTTTTAAAAATTCCAACACCTGTATGGATCAAAATAACATGGACTATAGCTTTAGGAAGATTCCATATAAATTTCCTTGCTTATCATTCTGACTCATTTGTCCTAAAAAGATTGTTAATTGGTATTTTGCTTTTCAGACCCAGTAAACACTCAATCATAAAGTATTAACTAACCTTTTCCTAAGCTGCCACGTGTTAAAACAGACTGTTCTTCAGTGCCCCAGACAATACTTTCAGGGAACAATGGTCATTTTCACTTAGATGTTCCATTTTCATCTCAGATTTAAATCATCTTACCACTGTACTTTCCAAATGTTTTCTCCTTTGGCATTCTATATCTCAATGAATCATACTATTTCATGCCCAGACTTCTAAATCAAACATGAGAGTCTTCTTGACATCTCATTCTCTAATATGGAACATTCAATTTGTAAGTAGTTCTAAAATTCAACCATTTATCTCCATTCCACAGCCATGAACTTGAGTCAGACCACCATTATCCTTCATTGAAATGTCTTTCTAACTGGTGTCCTTATCTTCAGGTTCACACCTCTAGATGAAAATTATGCCACTGTTTAATTGGGTTTCTATTTGTACCATGCCTTTCCCATATAGTTCTCCCTAAAGATTCACCTTGAGGTTTCTTATATGATTTCTATTTTTGTGTTTTATATTTATCATATTCACAATTTTTCTAAGAGCGATATTTTAATACCTATTTTATTTTTCCATATTCTTAAAAAAGCAATAAATTAATGCCATTTATTCTTTGTCCCCTCACACAGATCTTCCTTTGAGAATTTTTGACTAAATGCTTGGACTCGTCACACTTAGTATCACATGGAGCTCCTTTTCCATCTTCTTGCACTGGATACACAATTGTCTGGATCTCATGTCTTCTATCTTGCTTTATTTCAGTAACTGACACCCTATAAAAGGGTGAGCATGAGAGACAAATGCATGGGACAGTAGCAGTGGACACAGAAATCTACTGGGTTCGTATCTTGAATACATTTATTTTATCCTCATATTGATAGTTTGACTGGTTATAAAATTTTTAGTCTTAAAAATTTATTCTTGAACTTGAAGATATTCTTTAATATATGGTATTACTGATGTTTTTTTTTCTTCATGGAAGCCTTTTTAACACATTGGTCTTATAGTTTATGTTTTAAATTTTTATAATGATTTTCCTAAATGTGGGTCTTTTCTCATTTATTTTACATTTACACAAATTTTCTAATTTACCCTTCAGAAATTTTTTGTTTTCTTTTTCTGATTATTTCTCTGCTTTCCCTATATTCTCTTCCCAAAACTCATTAGCTGGATATTGCATCATCTGGATTCATGTATTAAATCTTTTATCTTTTCTTGGGTTTTCCATTTCTTTTTTGTTCTATTGCAAGTTCCAGGAAACAAAGTAGGTCATACATTCTTAACCTTCTTTTGAAGTTTTATTTTGATGATTTAATTTTTAACTCAGTCTGATGCTCGCTTGCATCATACGTCAGTGAAACTAAAACCCCTATCATAAGAATAGACTTCTTTCCAAACTTCTCTTGTTCTTCAGGTTCTACTCAGCTGTTGTTCTCTTGGGTTTCTATCCAATTTGTATTCCTGTTTATCACCTTTGCTTTTCATACCGAAAATTCCTGAAGGCTATATAAGCTACTGTGAGACATCCCTTTGGACACCATGGAGAGTTGGAGTCAGGTGGGCTTCTGTTCCCACTGCCACTGTCATGCATTTATTGTCAGCACATCACAGTGTGGGAAAATCCTGGGTCATGTTTCTGCCATTTGTGTTCATGTTAAAGTGACTCCTGCTATGGAGAGAAGGATCTTGCTGTGATGCATTTTTCATAAGTTTTGTTTTATTATGGAAACATATTTTCTTGACTCATGTTTGGTGAGATGAATAGGTATTACTAGTAAGTGAAGTAAAATCAATAAAAAAATAGAAAATTTCACAACCATCTTTCTTCTGACCTTGGATTAATGTTGTGTGGCTGACAAAGCAGGCAGCTCTTCACAATGTGGTAAACTCTGCCAAAGCAGCAATAGTGTCATAAGGTTGGCTCCCTTTTATTTAAGGAAGAACAATTCTAATAAAATTGACAAGTCAGTGCATTCAGAAAAAAGAACCACATCCCTTGATGTAGGAACTTTTTGAAAAGTGAGAAAACAAATTTAGGGAAGTATTAGCAAAGGTGACTCATCTAGTAAATGTCATTGTCTCACACTTTCTGCCTCCTGACCTCTCCTCAGATGCTCTCTGGAATAATGTTCCCTCTTTGCCATTTCAAAGCTTTTGGCAGGAAAGCACGGTGGTTAAAATCCTGGGCTCTAAAGTTAGACAACTATGGATTTGAATCTCTGCCTCATCACTCAGTGACTTTGGTTCACTAGTGACCTGCTCCATTACTGTCACCATGGAAAGTGATGATGCCTTCTAGATCCACTCTCCATTCCTCCCACCCAGAACTGTCCCAGTAGTCTGACTCTGGGTTTTATTCACATTGAGCCTTGATCTGGTGCTTCTGGTTGATTTGAGCTAACAGGGAACCTCCATAGGAAACTAGAACATTAGAAGAAAATAAGGATGGGGTGTCTGCTCCCCCACTTCTTCTCTTAGTGTTTCTTTAGGCAGGATATATCCTTTTGCAAAGGAGAATTCTGGAAGATGGTCCTCTCCCCTCAACACACGCTCTATTTCTGGCTTCTAGTAATCATCCCCATTCCTTCGCCAAGGTTTAAGGATGGCAACTGTCCAAAATCTCCTAGCATCAGAGTACTGCGTTATGCCTCGTGTTATTTTTATACTCTGCTACACTTTGTAAAAAATAAAAGTTATCCATTTTGAGTGAGCCATCTCTTTCCTGTTGGAACCCCCCAATTACATCTCTGTAAGACTCAATTTTCTCTTCTGTAATATGGGTTTATGAATATTATTTGCTTCATAGATTTATTGTGAAAATTGAATGAGATAATGGCTTAAGACTTTGGGCATAGTTCACAGAAAGCACTTGAAGAGTTTCAGTTGTTACTATGAATAGTAGTAATATTGTTCATTTTTACTTAAGCTCATTCATCTACTGTTGATTATATTTTAAAGTTCTGTTTTTTTCCAGTATGTATGTATACTAGACTTTGCTACTTTAACCTGTGGTGAGAAATTTTTGTTATGTACTCTTTTCTCTTGTTTTGTCATTTAAACCAATCAATAAGTTTCTTAAAAGATGACTAGTAGGCAATACTAGATACACATTTATTAATAAGGGTGAGAGATTATGCTCTGACTAGAAGCATGAATCCCTATTGCTAATAAAATACAAGCACATACCCATACAGAAAAGTCAAAACAAAACTTAAAAAAGCAGTGCCAAACGTGGGCAGGCATGCTTACATCTCAAATAGTTTGGTGGTTTAATATATTCTCCATCTATGGAGATGTTCAAACAGAAAATATCTTTCCAAATGGAATGAGCCCAAATGTGCTTAGAAGTCTGAAGTTCTGGCAGAAGTTAATAAGATGAAGTAGATGACTTTAGCGCTCCTATCTGTAATTCTGATTGATTTCAATAGGCATAGAAAGCAACAGGTAGGCTACCCAGGAGCAGACTCTGAAACCCTGGTACCTAACACTACGTTGTTTCAGTCTACATTGATCTAAACACAGCACAGTTTGGTACAAGGGAGCGTCAAAAACGTCTCGGGAACAGATGTAAGAAAGCACTCATTTTTGTTTTACTAAAAATGTGGTTACCATAGGCCACTACCGTCAGAACCAGAGGACACCATGCTGGTTAACAGAAACCAGATGCTCTAGGAAAGGAAGCCATGGATAAATATGAATTATTTTCAGCTGAATGACCTTTAATTATCTCCCTTAATGCAGAGCCCTGGTTCCCTGCCATAATCTTTTTTTGGGTACTTAGAGAAGAAAACAACAAAGGGGCACCATTATAGAGTGATTTATGGAGGACACATACAAGGGTCATTCATGGTATGTGAGAGAGAAAGGGAGGAAGAGGAGAAAAAGGGAGACAGAGTTAGGGAGCACACAAGAGTGATTGAAAATGAACTCAAGATCAAAACTAAAAACACAGGAAATATAGTTATGTGGGTAGAGTCCTGGCTCAGAGCCAGGAGTCCTGGGTTCCAGTCCTTATTTTGGTACTGACTCATTGTGACATGTTGAACCAATTCAAAATGCATTCTTATAATTCAATCTCTTGGCTCTATTATGGCAAGATTCTCCCATCATTGCAAAATGGGGCGAGTCTTTGTAGATTTCCTAATTTCTGGGAATACCATGAGACTTGATAGTAAATGATCTGTTTGACTTCCTCCCAGCCCAATAATCTGTGAGTTGATTCTTTTATCTCATATTCTCTTCTAAGCCCATAGTTAAACATCTTAAAGATGTAAAACCTGAACAGTCATTTTCCTCTATTTATCCCTTTTCCTGGGACTTGTTTTTAAACATTTTTCCCTTTATTAAAGCACTTTTTCAGCTTAACGACTGTATTTTGAGAACTACTGCATGCTATTAAATATACAGATAGAGGTAGCAGGAACTCTTCATAGTAAGTGAACTGTTTATAGAAAAGATACTCTTTAATAAATTCACCTGTAGACTTACTCCATGTCTTTCATTGAATTTTGCTAATTTTTCTCAAAAAATTCAACATGCATAGAACATCTCCATGAAGTTAGCTTACTGAGCTCAGACTTCTCATTGAGAAAGTGAGATTCATGCCTCTCCTACATTCCTTCTCGCTGTTTGTTTTTTTGTACCAGGGATCAAACTCAGGACTTTGCACTTGCAAGGCAGGCATGGTGTCACTGAGCTAAATTCCCGACCCCTTGTCACTATTTCTCTTATTCTACTTAAATTTTTGTCTCTTTTTCTGTAAATCTTGATTTGACAGAATGTCTTCCCCTTCCTTGCTACGTTTACTGATTCTAGTACAACAACTATTATGAAATCAGGAAAGATTTATTTTAGGGTCTGAGCCTGAGGCCTGAGGCCAAGAAGAGGTCTGCAAACTGAAGATGAAGTGAAGGAAAGGCCAGGCCCCGTCCACTGTTACTGTCACCTTCTCAACAAATATTTCTTCTACAGTTCTCTCTTTTTCTCCTGGACCATAATTTCCTCCTCTGGATAGTTCCTAAAAGAACATAAATATGTCATTACTATTATTTCCTACACCTCTAAAAAACATTAGTTTGGTAGGGCTACCACAGCCAAATACCACAGACTATGTGGCTTGGACAACAGAAATGCGTTCCTCACAGTTCTGGAGAGTAGAAGGCCATGATCCGGGAGCTGGCAGTTTGGTTTCTCCTGGGGCTTCCCTCCTCCGCTTGCTCATGGTCGCCTTCTTGCTGTGTGGTGCATCCCTGTTGTCTCTGTGTCTGAATCCCCTTTTCTAATGAGAACATGAGTCAGATTGGAATGGGTCCACCCTGGCACCCTCACTTCAGCTTCATTACCTCTTTAAAGCCCTCATCTCCAGATACAGTCCATTTTCAGCAGCTCTATCTTTCTGGTTGCTTGAATCAGCAATATGGAGTCATCCTTGACTCCTTTCTTTCCACAACGTATTCACCGTGAAATCCTTTTGGCATTACTATCAGAGCCTACTTAGAACCAGACCACTTCTTATTATCTTTATTACTATTAATTTGAGCCAAGGCATGCTCTTCCCTCACTTGAGTTACTGCAACTGCCTCTTAACTGCTTTTTCTGACTCCCCCACACTTGACTCCATAAAGTCTATTTTTAGCATAGAAGCGGGGGAATGCTTTTAAAGTGTTTTAAACAGCGAGTCAGATCATGTCACTCTTTGACCAAGAATCCTCCATTAGTTCTCTACATCATTCACTGGAAAAGCTGATGTTTTCAAAGTGAAAGATCCTTTGTGATCTGGCCTCTCTCACATCTTTGATCTCATCCCCTAGTATTCTCCCCCTAACTTACTGCTCCAGCCACATTGGTCTCATTTTTTCTAGATCACAGCAAGAACGTTCCTGGCCTGAAGCCTTTGAAGCAGCAGCCCTGACCTGTCAGAGGCATTCTGCTCTCAACTACTTGCATCAATAACTCACTTCACTCCTTGACAGCTTTGCTCACATTACACATTTTCAATCAGGCTCACCTTGATCACCTTTTTCAAAATTGTAAATTGCCACAAGTGCAATTCCACCCTATGATCCTCCTGACTCTATTCTATTTTTCTCTTATTAATCTATTTCATATATTTAATAGAATCTATCACCTTCTGATATAGTTGACTTTTTTTTCCTTTTTGCAATACTGGGGTTTAAACATGAGGCCTTTCCACTGAGCTATATCCCCAGCTTTTAAAAAAATTATTTACCTTGAGACAGGATCTCACTAAGTCACTAGTTGGCCACGCTGAGCTGGAGCATGCAATCTTGCTGCCTCAGCCTCTCAGAGTACTGGGATTTTAGGCATGCACCACCACGCCTAGCTTAGTTTACTTAATCATTATATCACCAATTTCTTCTGTTTTCATGCTCCAAGAAGGCAGTAATTTTTTAAAAAATCTGTTCACAAAGGTGTTTCAAGCTCTTAGACTTCCCAGCCTCCAGTCTTGAGAGAAAAAATTTTGTGTTGTTTATGCAACAGTCCCAAATCTCTTTGGCACTAGGGGCTGGTTTTGTGGAACACAGTTTTTCCATTGATGGAGGTAGGCGTGGGGAGGTGGGAGGGGAGTTTCGGGATGATTCAAAGGAGCGTGTAACCTAGATCCTGCGAATGCACAGTTCACGGTAGGGCCTGTGCTCCTATGAGAATCTAATGCTGGCGCTGATCTGAATGGATGCATAGCTCAGATGGTAATTTGAGCGATGGGGGAATGACTGTAAATGCAGCTCCTTCTATGTGCCCTGGTTCCTAACAGGCCATGGACTGATGTGGGTCCATATCACTTTGGGCCCAAGTAAAGACTGAACATTGTGCTGGCAGGATCCCCTGTGCTGGCAGGATCCCTTCTTCTTCTGATTTAATTCTACCTGGGCCCTCAGCCTCCAGGATGAGGCAGCACACATGCGCACACTCAGGTGGGTCTCCTCTCTCAGTTTGCTGTTTCCTATGCCAGTTAATTATCTCTGGAAACACCTTCACAAACATACCCAGGACTGTGCTTTACTAACTTCTTAGGTATTTCTCAATCTAGTCAAGCTAACAATCAAGATCAGCCTTTACAGCTTCTTTAGCCTCGTTTCTCACTGCGTCTCCATGCATACCTTAAACTTTCAATGGTCATTTAATGAGCACTTGATGTTCATTAAATAGATCTATCTAGTAGATATCCCACCTATGCCTTTCTCACAGTATTAATTCCATCTGCAGTGCTCTTCATTGCTTTTCTCCTTCTTAAATTCCTTCAGTTGCAGGCCAGACTTAAATACCACCTTGTCCCTGTAATTTCCATGAATTATGCTTTAGTGAAGAGATGTTTTCCTTCTTCAAAC
Source organism: Heterocephalus glaber (assembly GCF_000247695.1). The sequence goes on from NW_004624805.1 coordinate 10,708,437, forward strand.
TTTGCTAGCACTTCATCTGAACCTCTCTTCTAGCACAAGGACTTCTATGTCCTATTATGTTTATACGTGGTGTACTTGTCTTCTCTCTGGACCCTGCTTCCCACTCCATACTGCAAGCTTTCTCACCAGGCTGGAATTATTCACCACGACATGTTCCATAGTTCTTAGCTCCATGTCTGGCACCTCATAGACTCTCAGTTAGGAGTCTGAAGAATTGATGTTGAACACATTTGTAATTTTTTCTATTGGGTCGTATAACTTTTTGCTAACTCCTTTCCTGTCATGATAGTCTATTCTTCCGTCATCTGATTTTTTTTTTCTGGATTTTTTTTGGGGGGGGCTCTATTCCACAATGGATCTCATGCTTTCAGCTACTCAATTAAAAAATAGTAGATCAAGGAAAATATTAAATTATTATTTCTTTCTGTATACACGCACCAAACTGATTTATGTGTTTTCTTAATGCATAAATATATGTTCTGCTTATAATTCTTATTTTTGTGTTATGGATGTATAGTTTTTAAAATATTTTCATATTTATTTTCTCATGCAGTTATCATGTTCTAACTGGCAGTTTGTGAGGAACATGGCATATTGTTCTACTCATTTTGGAGATCAGAAGTGCTAAAATGAACTTCTTGAATATCCTCTCCTGCTGTAAGACTGTGTACCTCAGTTTTGACTTCAGATATCTTGGTTGATGTGGTAAGCAATTTCTGTGCTTTGATCCCTTCTTTTTTGATCCCTTCTTGGGTCATCAGTGAGAGTAGAGAAAGTGTTGATATTTCATATTACCAGAAAGAGCAAAACAAAATAATGAGTAGTTTTTCAGACACTCATTTTAATACCCTTATTGTTCCACTTAATGTAATCATCTGATAATTGACTAACAAAGATTTAACTGCCAGGTTCTGTATACCCAGCCATGTGCTAACCTAGGAAGACCTGGAAGAAAAAGGACCAAGTTTTATTCAGTTTTGAAATCACTGTATTTCCTCTCCAATGAGTCCTAGTTTAATATACTCATTCAATGTACTGACTTTTTGTTAGGTCCCAGGAACAGTGCTAGGCAGTGGTTTTATGAAGATGAATGTGTCTTTCAAGGAACTTTTAACAAGGATGAGAAACTGCCAAAGAGGCAAAATGAGGAAAGGAAGCATGGCAGGTTCTATGAGGTAGGATCGAAAAATACAGTGAATGTTTAAATTTTAAAAATATTACAGTGAAAGACACATTGCCATTAATCCTCCTCAAAACACCCTCCTTGCTTCAAACACACTTGTCCTATTATTCTTGCTATTACCTGAAATATTCCAGAAGTCCTTTTTGTGTTTAGTTATATTGTCACAGCTGCTGTGATATGCTGAATTGATTAAAAATGTTTACCTTCCATGGTCATTTTGACTATGGGAAAGAACCAGAAGTCACACAGTGCCAGATGTAGTGAATAAGGTAGATGAAGATACACCATAATATTTTAGTGGTCTTGCCTTTCTATTGGATGGCACTTGGCAGCAGCATTCACCATATTTTAAAACATGCCTCATAAAGACACTCACAAAAGAGGACTTCCAGAACTGCTTCAGAAAGTGGCAAGAGCAATGGCATGAAATGAAGGGGGAGTGTTTGGGAGGGGATTAATGTCAATGTCTCTTTTATTGTAATAATTTTTAAAAGTATAAGCATTCACTGTATATTGTGATTATCTCTTCTGTTTGATTAAGATCTGATGAAAGCACCTAGAATGGCCAGCACAAGTGCCACTCCCTTTCGGAATATTTTTCTTGGCCTTAAGAGGTTTAGCAGGAACTCAATTTGTTTCTGTTAAACAAAGTGATACGAAAAATTAACCACAATGGAAGCTCAAATGTGAAATGGCTAATGAATGGTAGAGTCAAAGAGCACAAGGTGATCATTTTGGGATGGAAAGTTTCCTGGGAATAGCACTGAATTCTCCTAATGCAATCCAACTGAGGGTCTCAAAAAGTCTGTTGAGATTAAATTCTTGGTCTGGTCATCCTATAAATAGAGAATCATATCTCATCTTATACTGAAGATCTAATATGCTCTCCACAATTAAAGCTGGGATAGGTCCCTGAATTAATTTTTGGGCTGTGACATTTTGATCCTCTGAACAGAAATTATATCATTATCCTTTGAAGCTACAAACCTTCTCCCACTATTCTTTAGAGATCTTGGGAAATAAATCCTGGATGAGTGTGGCAAGGAAGTCTGTAAAATGATCTGCCCATGCTTATTAAAAAGTAGTGAAGTCTCTAACCAGAAGATGAGTTCTTTGCATCTGGAAAAGAGAGAGTTGGATTCCATTCTATGTCATCCATCATAAGCTGTTAGCTGCAGTCCAAAAATTTAATATTTATTACAGGCAATGATAGAAGAGCAGGAAGAACCCAGTTTTGATTTTCCACATCTAAGGCTGTGTTTTGAACCACCACTTAGAAAAATGCTTTGACTGAAGCAGGGAGCCAGCTTGATTTGGAACTGTCACCACCAGGAGAGAGATGTGCGGAATACTGCAGTGTCATTTCTGGGTAGTCTGTCTTTAATGACTTGTTGTCCATTACTAAAGGGAGACAAGTGAATAGTGTGTAGGACTAGAGGCTACATGAAACTGTTAGTGCTGTCACAGCAGGCAGAAACGAGACCACCAGGCAGACACAGGACCACCCAACACAAACCATGAGCTCTCATTAGCAACATCCTTGAGACTCTGTTCTTGACATTTGCTTTTCAGAATGTTGAGCCACCAAGCATGCTGTAGGATCATTATTGCCTTGTGATGATATTTAGCAACTCTTGCAATGTGGACCACCAATTCTGGTTTGGGTTTCTTCTTTTTATTAGCACCATCTGAGAATGTCTGTGGTAGAGACTTTGGTGAATGTCTGTCCTGTGGCCAAAAGAATGAAAGGAAGAGCAACTTAGTGTATTAATAAGAAAGAATTCAGTGAGAAAAAGCCCATGAACATGCCTGAAAGAAGCTTCATTGAGGGCTTTTTAATTTTTTTCGAATAAGACAAACCAGATTGTTTTACTACTGCTTATTAAAGCTTGCATCCTCTATGTACAAATAATCTTGTGCTTATTTCAGAGATGTGATGGGATCTTTTATCTAGAAGACCTTTTCGGTCAGTATTTTTGGCTCAGATACACAGGTGCCTCCTGGTTAAAAACAAAACAAAACAAAGCAAAGCAGAACAAAACAAAACACTTCTTTTTTTACTAAAGGAAGTCAATATGATTAAGATAAGCTGTTTTTATCTTTTTCATAAAGGAAAAATTAGTCAAAGTTTTTCTTTCATTTCTCTTCTCAGACCTTTTTGCCTTGCCATTATTTCTTTTTCTTTTTTTTCATTAATTTTATTGGTATATTTTAGGAATACAGCATGCTGACATTCATTATTGGGAATTTGTACCTTTATGTAATACATCTTGGTTCCTATTTTTTCCCCATTCCTAGCCCTCCCTTCAACCCCTCTCCTCCTCCCTATTAACAAAGACTTTATTTCCATTTTTTCCTTTTCTCATATTTATTCCTTTTCATTTCCTTCCTTCCTCTACCCCTCCTGCTTCCCCTTCCCTTTTCACCTTTTCTTCCTATTTCATGTTGTCCATTACACATTTTCATCCTTATTTACACTTTCAGTTTCTCATACCAGAGAAACTATTCAGTATTTACACGTGTGTCCAATTTATTTCACTTAAGAGTATGGCTTCAATGTGTATCCATTTAGCTATAAATGTCTCTAGTTTCTCATTTTTATGGCTGAGTAGTAAGTATTCCATTTTATTTAAAAAACACATTTTATCTTATTCCACCTCTTATATTAAACATTTTGGTCAAATTTTTCAATGTGACCTTACCAATCCTGTTTCTGTTTGACTTATTTGCTCCCTAGTGAAAATTTTTCTGCTTAACCAGATTTTTTCTTTGTGTGATTGGGTTTATTTACTTACTTAATTTTGTTGTTGTTAATATTTTCTTTGCTTGTATTTGTTTTCTCAGTAAACATTTTGTGGGAGTTTATTTACAGATTTACTTAGATACTTGTAATCAATTTACCAACTACATATCTCTCAGCTTTATGATTTCAATAAATTTTAAATTCAATTTATTAAAGAAAGTTTTCATTCTTTCTGAAAAGTTTGAATTCCAAAGAGAATGAATAACTAATAATTAAATCAATAAGTTAGCATCTTATTTTCTTATTGGAATTTATTTAGATTGTGGGTCTATATATTGCAAACATATACTAATAAAAATTAAAGAGTAGATTGCAAATCTTGTATAATTGATTTAGTTTTATTATTGCTATTGTTTATAAAATTAACCTTTGGTGGAAGAAGCCAAGAATTAGTTTAATATTATATATAGAGAGGTTAAATTTTAGATCTAGTACATAAATCTCTTGATTCAAAAACTTGGACAAAATTAAATGAAAACTGAGATAACTTCCATTGAAACCGACCCCAGAGCAGTGTTAGTAGTACTGGAGTCCTTGGCCATTAGAGTCTATTGTTCTAAAATCAACCCTGCCTCATTATAGGGAATTCTGATCCAGTTAGCATTCATTCAGAGGATGACATCTTCTAACACTTTCCACTCAACAAGAGCAGAGCATGTAGGCATCCCACACAGTGTACAACTGTACATATTCAATGAACAAATGGCAGGAGCTTAACATAACTAGAGAAAGTAGCAAGTCAAAAAAGAAGGAAAATTGTAAAGAGGCTGGTTTTGAAAGAAAATATTCAGAAAGGTCATGGATTTTACTTTAGACCCCTGTTTTATCTCCACATAAGCATAATCTGTTTTGGAACCCACTGCCTATGCCACTATTTCCAGTAACTAATCCCACGTTGAATTCCATCCTGGAATTTTGAAGTTTCCAAGTACTAAGTTATTTACCAGCTATCGAACACTACAGATTTCTCATCAACTCACCCAGGCCTCTTCTGACCACTATTTGCCTCATATCCTTATAAGAAACTTGGAATCTGTCATATGTATGTAGTGCTCTGGTTTACATGTGTGAGTTTGTCTTCTTCCTCACTCAGAAGCTCTGTTTTCCCATGCCCTGCATCGTTCTTCCATCCCCAGGGGCTGATCTATCCATTTCCTGTGGGGTAGCTGTTTGGCCCAAATGTATGTAATCATGAAGGTTCCCTCGGGATCTGAGGTTGTGGGAGGGGCTAGTTCTCGATGCCTGGTGTACAGTTTGTGTCTCAGGAGAAGAACCATAGAAAACAATTAACTGAGCATTTGTCAAAAATCCTGGCACATGCACATGTCTCTTAGCTCCCATAAGATTTGTCTTCTGCTTTGTTAACCTCAGGATGCTGGCCAGCCAGATGGAAAGAATGCCAAGCACATGCAACTTGCGTAGCCAGCCCACTCTGCCTGACTCTCTGGAAATTATTCTCTCACTCACTTGGGAGGTTCTGGGGGCTTTTTTGCTTCCTCAGAAACAAGGCCCACCCAAATGATTTCAAGAGCACTTTGCAGCCCAGCCTTCACAAACAGGCAAGCTGTGAAAGTTGAGCATCTCCTCTCCTTCCCTATTTAGTGCAGTGCATTCTTTTCCCAGCCATATAGGTTTATAGTGTCCCAAGACCTCTCTTACCACGAAAGACAAATGCACTCGAGTGCCAAGTTCAGTGAAGATGGGAGAGCAGCAAATCTCTAGCAAATGAAATGAGGTTCCCAAGTTAGAATCAGCATTGACCATAGGAGATGAGGCTTTGCCTCTTTGCTATCTTCTATCAGGAACAATGAGGAGAAGCCCAAGACTCCATGGTGCCTCTCAATTTCCCAGCTCTTTTTTTCAGTCTGGTGGGCTGGGCACGATGAAGCCTCCTTCCCATGTCTCTTCCCTTGGTAGTGTGATGGGGCTGGGCACGCACAGAAGTCCTCTCCAGGGATCTCTGTGGGTGTACATAGCCTTAGCGCCAGTGCTCAGCACATCGCACCTCTCACTTTGGTCTTCCTTCAGCTTCCCTCACACTGAAATGGCTTTTCCTCAGCAAGCAAACACAGTAAAGACATGACTGACAGAACGATTTGGATGAAATCAATACATGCCTGATTGTTCTTCTTTCCTCCTTTCATTACTCCCTTTCTGGTCCATAAATTGGAAATAATCCTACAATAACGGTCTTTCTATTCTGTAAATCTGAACATGTCACATTCTTCCTTCAAAACCTCTAATCGTTCTTTAGTGTACTTCACCCTCCCAAGCCAAGCCTCGTGGAATTATGCCAGCTTCGCAGTTCATAAGCCCTTTAGAGTATCTGTCTCCATGCACAAGCCACTCTCTTTACCTGAAACGCCTTCTTTTCCCTGGGCTACTTGGAAGACAAGGGGTGGCTGAAAGCAGATTTAAATTAAAAAAAAAAAATCACAGTAAAAGACACATTGCCAAGAATTATGGAATAAGTATTTTCAAAATGAGGGAAAGTATTTTAAATATTTTGACCAGAATTAATGGCACTGTGTCTTTTACTGCAACACATTTTAAAATTTAAATATTAATCATATTTTATGGTCATCTCTCATTGATCAAATGTTTACAGCAATGTCTGTCAAAGACTGCAAAAACATTACAGTGTATCCTCATTCACCTATTTACCAGATCCAACACTGTGTGAATTGTGGCTCTTTCCCAAAGTCAAAATGATTATGAAAGGCCAACATTTTGAATCGATTAAGGACACTGAGGCAGCCACAATTAAGGACATTAACAAAAGGAGATTTCCAGAACTGCTTCAAAAAGTCAACGATGGATAACTGTGTTTGAAACTAGGGGTAGTATTTTGAGGCCATTAATGTCGAAGTGTCTTTTGCTGTAATACATTTAAAAAAAAAAATCTAAGTACTCACCGTATTTCTTGAACACACCTGGTACTTTCAAATGCAGCTCAAAAGTCACCCTCATTTGTCATTCATCTGCAATCCTTCCTTGAGATGTGCTGGCCATCTTTGTACCATGATATTGCATATGTGCCTCTTTTATAACATTTTGTATTTATTATATTGTTTCATTGCTCACCTCCATGTCTCTCCAGGCAGACTATCCCCCATAACAATAACAGTTTTTCTTGGGATAAGGGTTTCATGCTATAGTCACATTCATGCTAAGTGCTCTGCCTACTTCCTCATAATGCTGTTGCAGAGTGAACGGATGAAACTGAAAAAGATAATTCTATCTATCTAATCTATCTAATATATATTATATATAATTGCCACACCTTTAAAAATACTTTCTCTTCCTTTTTAACATTCCACAAAAGTATTCCAGTCTCTCTTCCTGTTTTGCTTGTCCTCACCTCTTGGTTTATCTTTTGGAGAGAGTATTTAGCACAAGCTTTCCCTCTTTCCAGGACCCTCACCATGGGTGCATTTTGATGCTAGAGATCCAAAGGCCTTAGTTCTTGTCATCCAACCCTCTTTCATGACCTCAGAGCTCCCTGGGGTGTCTTTGCCCCCACCCCTGCCTTGGCCCATGTGATTGTTAACTGTGATATGTCAACTTGACTTGAGAAAGAACCACCTTGAAGATTAAAGTTCTGGGTGTGTCTGTGGATGATTGACAAGTAAGCCAGTGCACTGATGGGGGAAAACCCACCTCTGATGTGAGTAGCACCAACCAATAGGCTTGCAGCATGAATGGAATTAAAAGGAAAATGCTTCCTTTTTGGAGGAGCTACAGTCTTCGCCATCACCCCTGGGTGTAAGTCTCCAGTTCCCTCAGGCTCCCTGTGCAGACTCTTCAGCCTTCAAATACACAGTTTCACTGGTGGCTACAGTGAGCTTTCAGGCCTTCTTTGACCTTCTACTGCTACTGAATTCTCTCCAGCACACAGACAGCCCTTTTGGATCCTTCCACCTCTGATTCCACTGACAGTCATTGTGATTCTGCCCCTTTTGATGATGCTATAACCCTACCTAATAAATCTCTTTGTATAACTATACATATATTTTATATTAATTCTTTTTATCTTAAGAACCCTACTCCGAAGCTCCTCACTCTTCCAGTGCACTGGCTTCAATAAATAATAATTGATTTAGTATTCATAAATCTCTTAATTAATAAATTATGAATAGTAATTTCTTTGACTTAATTACTTTACATAGCAACTATATTAGTGTGGGTCCGGAGCCAATGTCTTGAAAATGCTTATGAGTTTAGAGAAATATTGTCCACTGAAGTTGAAATTTGCTTCACTAATTTCCACTTCCTGTTCTATTTCCCATTCACTCAACAAATATTTTGAACACTTCTTGCTGCTGATTCTTATTTTTGACTCTTAATCTTATTTTTCCCCCATATATGGCTTTCCTAACAGATGAGATGAATGCTCTGAGAGTTGAGTCAGTGGGATCTGCGAGGAAGAGTTTGGGTTTTATGAGTGTTCCTTCAGCTACTTTTACACCTATTCTCTGGGAGTAAACTAGGATGCTGGTAATAAATGATATGGTGGAATAAGTTTCACTGAACCAAATTTCAGAAGAATGTGGACCAAGTAAACCCAAGGAAGTAGAACTGGAACATTCTCACTCCACACAGAGCAAAGAACACTGGGAAACACTGTGTGCTCTGGACTACCCATCAGAAGATGGGAGTATGGGGGAGAGTGAGAGCAGAAGAGCTGCAGAGATTATGACTATTTTAAATTCTAAAAATTCTCAAATTAGTAGTTGGAAATTTACACTAGAGCTCATCCTTAGGAGCTCCTAGATTCTTAGACACCTCTGTTGGAAACAATCTTGTAGATCTTGTCCTGAAACTTCCATGCATTGTGGATGTAGAGATGGAGGCCATAGAAGTTCAAGGTCTCCCAGCTGTCTAGAGGTCTCTGGAAGCTTTTTAGTGCCACTTTTCCACTAGGAAAATTTAATTAACTAGTAGGCTGCACAGAATTGCTTCATTCTTGTATAATAGTCTACTTGTTAGTTACTTAACTGTTCATTGTTTTAAAAAATCATTTTTAGGCTAGGGATTTAGCTCAGTGGTTCTGGCGCCTGCCTTGCAAGTGTGAGGTCCCAAATTCGATCCCCAGTACCAAAAAAACAAAACAAAACAAAACGAAAAATCATTTTTAGTTCCATAAGGACATAGAAAAACACAGAGAAAGAAAAACAGAGAAAGAAATGAATTCAGTCAGCACAACTGTCTTCTACCTTGGACTTATTACTATTTCTGTTATTTAAAAAATAATTCATAGTACTCTTTAGATCGAAGGAGCTCAAAATGATTTGTCCATATGCATGCTTCAATTATGTTGGATCATGTGGCAAGTATTTACCGACAAAATATTAATTTAAGAAGTCAAAGTTCAGATAGTCTGAGTTACTGGCTCTCCCCCAGGCTGCACAGGAATCACAACCAGGATCCAGTCCTTAGGAATCCTACTTGACACTGAAGGTCATCATCACCCTGAGCCTCTTCTTGTGGGGGTTTTTACATGTGAAAAGAGAGCTGGTGGAGATCAAGGAGTTCTGGAGAGTCCCCCGAAAAGCCGTGCAATGGTGTTTTTCTGGTTAAAGTATGAGCTTTGATAGCAGAACTTCATGAAGTGATTGTATAGTGCTTGCTTCAGAGCTCGTTTCCATCATCAATGATGGAAAACAAATTCATGGGCTGATGGACCCTAATATGGAGCCACGGTACAGGATATTGCAGAGGAGAGACTCCTTGCATGGCTTGAAAGGAAAGAAGGAAGGAAAAATGGAAAGAAGAAGAGAAGAAATGAGTTTTAGTAACAGTTTTTAAGACAGAAGACAATGGGCCTAAAATTCCAGTGTCTCAAATACAATATGGATACAATATGTGATCCTCGGCAATTCATCCTATTGTAGAATTTGTGACTTAAATTTGGAATAGTTTTAAATTTAACTTCAAGGAATATTTGAAAGGCTTATTTTTTATCGTGCTTTCTTCTCCTACATTTGTATGATTGAAATAACAGCCTTTTGGCCAAAATATTGTGTAAGACATATTTCATACGTAGGGCCACAGATCCAAGCCCAGCTACAGCTGCAGTGCCAGCTTTGCCATGAGAGCATGTGGGGCTGGAAGAGAGACTTCCTAACAGAGAAGTTTCAGCTGGTAAATCCACTTACTACGAGAATTACTAAACTTAATTATTACATTCTCACAAAACCTGTGGCAAAGGTACCCTGAAATAGGCAAGGCCATAACTCAGAACTTTTGAGGAATAACTGTTCTGTTATGATATTTTGTTAAATTAAAAAAATTTCTAATACCTGTGTGCTGGACACAATGATAAATGATGGAAATATCTTCCTGGGTTGTGTAAGAAGGGCGGAGTTATGGCAGGATTTTTTCTCAGAATCAATTTCTAAAGTACATATTTAATTCCTAATTCATACCACCTCAGTTTCTTCCTAAAGAGAGCCTATTTCTTAATGAAAGGAGAATGCGACTCCTTTGGCCAAGTCCGTTCTTGACCTCCCAAGAGAGCAACCAATGGTCTCTTCTGCCCTTGTGGTCATCGCTCCACCAAGTGCCCTGGTTTAGGCCCCTGACTTGAACACAGTCTCCTGTATCTCAAATAGCTCCTTGGCAGCTTTCCTGTTCCATTCCATCTCTTTTGGGTCCTTCTGTCCTCTTTCCCTATCTTCCATCAACACTGGCACCAATCTTCATCATTTTTTTAAAAATAACTTTTTCAAGTTCTGACCAAATACCATCTCCTCTGCCCTATCTATTTTCTAAGTGGTTCACTTTTATTTCTTCTAAAATTTTAAAGCACTTTGTAGTCAATGCTACATCAGAGGGGAAAACATTCTATCATGCAGTGCTGTAGTCACTTGTGTATACTTTTCTTAGCTCTTCCACCAGAATAAAATTTTTTTCCAAGATCTCAGCACTGAGGTACAGAAATTAATTTGTAAAAATTTTGTTTTGCGATAGGGTCTCGCTAAGTTGTCAGGGCTGGACTCAATTTTGTGATCATCCAGCTTCAGGCTTCCAGAGTGCTGGGATTATAGGCACACACCACCAGACCTAGCCAGAATATAAATTCTTGATGGCAAAGAACTGAATATGTTTGTTAGTATCTGAGTTTTATACCAGAGTGCTAGGAACCACATCTAGGACATTTCAAGAACATTCAAAGAACAATCTGAAAAAGCGGGTCATAAAATCTTAGAAATCTGACTACTTTGTCTCCTGAATTAAGAGAGTTAAAACGAAAATAATACTAGCAGCTAACATATATTAAGGAATATGATGTGCCAGGCAGTGTTATGATTACTCCACATGTGTTAATCACCAGGATAACCTGTGACTTGGGTACTATTATTTTCATTTCACTGATGAAGGAAGAACTGAGGTGGAGAAGTTAGAATTTGCTTTTGTTGTGCCGAATGGTAAGTGGGAGCCAGGACTGCAATGCAGGCAGTCTGTCTCCAGAGCCCCGACTCTTAATTTCTTTGCAAACATTTCACTCCTTTTAACCTTACCCTGCATATTCCAAATAAATGAAGTCTCATTTGGGGACCACTTTCCCATTTAATGAAAATATGCATGCCCTCTCTTCCAAAGCCCACATGTGCTGCATTTCCCAACAGTGAGTGAGGCTTTGGCCATCCTCAAAGACAGCCATGGTGTCTGCTTGATAAAAACCATAATTCTCTGACCTGCTTGGGGCTGGCTCCTCAAAGAAAATGCAGGCAGACACTTGGCACCTGGGATCTCCCAGACTCTCCATGCAGAGCTGTGTTAGTGTTGGCAGCAGGGGACGGCTCTCTTCCTCTCTGTTTCTTGAACTGTCACCTCAACCTCTTTGATCCTCCCAGGATCTCAAGTGTGCCAGAATCATTACTCCACATTATTGCTCTGTTTCAGATAATTGCCAGGGAAAATGCTCAAGTCGGTCATGAGCAAGGTAGGGAATGATGGCTCCCTTCACCGTGTAACATTTATATACTGCAGATTCAGAAGGCTCCAGAGTGGAGTCCCTGCTTATTTTTATTGTCCCAAAGCCATGAAAGGGGGAAAAGAGGATTGAACAGAAATTGATACATCTGGAACGAGAGCCAGGCATGATTTACTCATATTTTTACCTGACCAGAAATTGCTTATTTAGAAAAAAGAAACATTATAAAGTCTTAGGAAAATGTTATGAATCAGAGGCAGCATGATTTCACATTGGGGCTCCATAAATTGTGTGTGTGTGTGTGTTGAAGCAAAGAAACTGCCTAGGAAAATCCTATGAGACAAAGGCAGCCCTGCTACCGTGACCATGACCATAGCAACAGCTGTGTGACTCAGGTGACACATGGGAGCCCCAAACACACAGGGCTGTTGGCTTCCTTGTGGCTGTCCTTACTGCAGACAGATGGTGAGCTCTGATCTAGGAAAGCAACAGACAGGAGACAGTAGACTTTCACTAACACAGTACAGCCTCAAAGATTGCTTTTGGCTAACCACACATGATAGCCCCCAAACAAACAACTACTGGAAGTCTGGAGAGAGAGCAGCAGTTGATTAAAACCTTCCATCCTATTTAATGGTTCCCCTTTTCCCGTGTTCATGGCATTTTGTAAGCAATATGAACACAGTTTTGAACCAATTAGATAATAAATACTATTCTCATAGCTACCAGCTGGAAGAGACTTTAGAAATCATCAATTATTTTAATTAATTCCAATCTTTATTTGGTTTTCAGGCCTTGCCATAAATGGCCACTTTCTGTTCCAAAGTCCAATCCAGGACAGTACATTGTATTTAGTCATCGGGTCTCCCAATCTCCTCTGGTCTGACAGCTTCTGTGCCTTTCCTTTTTTATTAATGACTTGACAGTCCTAAGGAGTGTCTTGAGGTATGCTGTATAATAGCATAATATAATCCTGTAAAATCCCGAGTTTGTCTTATGCCTTTTTCATAACTAGACTGGGGATATCATTTGTTTGGGAAGACACAAAAGTGAAATGCCCTTCTTCTGTTTTACTCACTGGAGGAAGATCACAGTTAAAATTAGAGAGCTCTGATAGTTTCTTAATCTTTTACTTCACAGAACAACAACATTCAAGCTTATTCCTCTTTGCCACTTCTTTCAAATCTTGGACAATCTCCTAAGACTATATTAGTAAATATTACTACATCCTGTGTTTCCCATAAACAATCTGCCCTCAAATACAGTCTCCCTCAGCTTTCTTGTTTCCTATTGTCAACTCCATCTATACCTTCTACTAACCTTCCATTTTTCCATCCTGTCCCAGATATGTTATATTTCTTTCATAAGTTTTAGCCAGGTTGTTAAATCTGACTCTTTTGGAATTGTGTTCCATTGTCATTATTTCTGAGACTTAATTTTCTATTGGCTTACTTTGTTGAACATGTTTACAGGCTAAATTCTCATTCTCTCTCTCTCTCTCTCTCTCTTTCTCTTTCTCTCTCCTTCATTCCCTCTCTCCTAGTTTTTCTTTTTTAATCATGGCATTTATCCTTCTATTCATACTTAACACTACTCAAAAGAAAGTCTATACACACATCTTTTTCTTTCTTACTCCATATTAGTAGATTGACTTTCTTACCTGGATTTATACTCCTCACACTAAGAAAATTAAGAATGATTTCCTAAAACTTTGTTTTAATTTATAAGGACAGAATTAACTTTTTACAGTTCTGAGGGCAAGAAAGTCCAAGAGCATGGTGCAGGCATCTGGTGAGGGTCTTCTTGCCTTTGTAACTTGCCAGGGCCATCACATGATGAGGAACTGTGTGACAGAGGACGAGCAACAAAATCAGCTAAATTCATCCCTTTTCATCAGGAATTGACAGACAATGCCAAGCCCACTCCTGTGATAGCGGCATTCATCCATTCATGAGGATGGAGCATTTATGACTGAATCACTTCAGACCTCTTTTAAATTTATTTTTAGCTGACACATAAAATCATATATTTTTATAGGGTAACGTATTCTGATATACGTATACATCATGTAGTGTTTAAATCAAAGTAAACATCTCTATATCCTTAAATATGTGTCATTTCTTTATGGTGAAAATATTTAAAACCCTTTCATCTGGCTTTTTGAAATGTATGGTACATTGTAATTTACAATCATCCACCTGTATAATAACACACCATAACTTCTTCTTCCTATTTAACTAGAACTTAATATGCATTGGTCAACCTTAACCCATCTCTCTCACTTCCTTATTCTCAGTCTTTAGCAATCAACAATTCTCAACTCTTACTAGATCAACTTTTTTACATTCTATATATAGGTGCATACAGTACTTATCTTTCTGTGCCTAGCTTTTGCATTTAACATACTCTTCAGTTCCATCCACATTATCATAAATTGTAGTATTTCATTCCTTTATATGGCTGAATTGTATTCTATTGTCTATATGCATTATCTTTCTTTACCCATTCATCAGTTGATGGATGATTAGCTTGTTTCCATTTCTTAGATGATTTTGATGATGCCACTAATCATAGTTACAATTGAAAATAGTAAATTTAAAATGTTTAATTTTAATAAAGTGAATTTTAATGAAGCCAAGGAACCCTATGGCAAAATTATGGGAGACATTATGAGAGACATCCAGGGACTAGCAAAAGTAGGAGGCCAAATGAGGAGACAAGTGTTCTGAGAAATAATTAAGAGCTGCAGCTGCCTGATAAAAGCTGTGGTCTTCTAACAGAAGAATCAGCCTCTGTTAATGGAGGTATGAGCATAAATTCCCTACTTCTCAATTGTCTCACTCTTTTATATGCTGCTAGTATCTTCCCTAAGATGGTGGGAAAGGCCCCCAGGTATAGTGCCCGTTATAGAGGTCACTGTCTTGAAGGGTATGAAGTAGGGCAAATAATGGATTGAGGGGGACAAAGAAAACAGTCAACTTAGTTGCTGATCTCATTTCACATTTGGAAAGATTTTTCTGCTCTTGTCTTAAAGTTTTATCTCTCTCTGAGATCTATAACGCCAATTTCTGCTCTTTTCAATTATGTATTCATTTAAGAAGAAAAATGAGCACCTGCTATGTTGGTAGGGGTATGTTAGACACTGGGGAGGCAGCGGTGCAGATGACAAGTGCATGCCCTTCCCTTGGAACCTTGTGTTCTGACAGATCATTTCACTCGCTTCTACCAGATGTCCTCATTCTCTCTTTATCTACTGTTGGAATTGCTCCAGATTCCCTCCTCAGTGTCTCTCAGGATCCCTCTGTAGTCCCAGGGCTTTGGTGTTTACAGGAATACAAGGAATTCCAAATCTATATTCTAACTGCAGCTTCTCTGGTTTATCAGCAAAGTGCTTGACCCCTCAGAACACTGGCCTCAATCTTATCACTCTTATCTTTTTAGTCTCTCACATCCTCTGTGCTCCTCCTACCCATAAAAGGATCTAAGACAGAGTTTTTGTTTTGTTTTGTGTTCATTGATGTATCACCAGTGTCTACAATAGTATCTGGCACATAAAACACTCAATAAATATTTATTGAGTAATGACTGAATTGCTTCCAGTGAAGTCAGATGATTCTCTACTCTCCAAACACATGACCTGCTTATTTCTGCACCTTTCTCACATAAATTTTTCTTGCATCATCTCTACCATCTGTAATCCAATTTTCCTGCAAGACTCAACTCAAATATCATTTCCTCAGAGACCTCTCTTAGCTACCACCCAGTAGATTTAACTCATTCATTATCTATACTGCCATTATATCTTCCTTATATTCCTGCTTCAGCAATTCATTATGCCATGTATTAGAGTTAGATGGATGTGTTTCTTATCTCTTCCTGCAAGTTCCTTATCTCTTCCTAAAGTTACCTAGGCTAACTCAGTCATTGGTGTCCTTCCTCAGTATCTTCAAAGAGCCTGGCAAAGTGCTTTGTAGAATTTCATTAAATCATAGCCCAAATATATAAATTAGCCTCTCTCAGTTATTTAACATATTTAATGTCTGTCTGTATACATTACCTATGTGTGTAAAACTTCCAGATGCTTTCTTTTCAGGAAAGTGAGGGTCTATTTCATCTCCAATAGTGTAGTTCTGGAGAGCTGTCAGGAGGTATAGCCTAAAGGCGGTGTTGGATGGCACAGTGGGTGCACCACGTGCCCTCTCTGAGGGTGGGCTTCAGGATCTTCAACATTGTGAGGCCACTCAATCGTATCTGGAGTTTATGTGACCTAGGCTCCATGAACTCAATTATATTGGTGAAGTCATACTCTTGTGTAAACTGACTTTTGCAGAAAAAAATTATGCAAGAATAAATACAGGGGTCCAGAGTAAGTTTTTGTCTAATTTATGAGCATTAAAAGTATCTATCCAAGTCTATATGGAGATAATTGATATTTATTTGTAATGATTCAGCTGGACCTATTTTTTAATCTATTTATGATGCCCCATGTGTTAGAGATCAAAAACCACATCAAGATTTGGCTTTAGCAATGCTGGTCTGGGTCCTTCCTTTATTCCTCCATTAACATGTGGTGAAGATGGTCTACTACTTCTTTATTTATGCTTTTTGGTTTTGACTCCTGATCTCACCAGGAGACTATAAGGACTGAACACACATGTAGCTGAAGAAGTTTCTGTGTGCCAATTATCTCCTCTGACTTCTAGAATGTGAGAATCTCCTGCTTCCCACAACTTACGCCAAGTTACAAATTCAGAGAACTGTAGTTTCTCAAGGACAATTTTGACCTTACAACTGAAATATATTGGAGTAGTGAAGACAGTATGGTTTAACACTGGCCGAATGTTTGCCAAACCCATGCACTTTTCTTCCCAGACATACAGTTAATGTTTTTCTGCCTCTGTTAAATCCATGTCACGTAACTGGCTTTAGCCCATGGAACCTGAGTAGAAATGATGTATTACCTCAAAGCCTGACCCAAAGAATTTCCTTTGTGTCAAGATCCATAATTTTCTCCTAGCACAGGTTGATGCAGAGAAACATGGTAACTGGAAACCACATGTTGGATTTGACAGAATCACAAGACAAAAACACCGTGGGCTCTTGAATCACAGTATGGAACACAACAAACCTGTGATCAGAAATATTTATGGCAGGGTTTATGTACTAAATTTCTACTATTTTGAAGGTCACATTAGCTGTATTATCTCAACTAAATACAGAAGAATTTAAAGTAACTCTTAAGAAAGAGAATGGTAGAATAAATGGTATAAAGATAAGTATATGGGGTGATATGCATTAGATCTTGTACTCCAATAATTGATGTAGTTAGAAAAGCTGCTTAGGCTAAGTTTCTCCAGAAAGCAAGATGTATATCTGATAACAAAGTTCAAATGTATTCTTTATTAACTTTCTCTAGGCCTGGTCATTCATGACCAGCAGTGTGACAAGGAGAATTCAACAGCATAAATACACATCACGATTCTAAGATGAGACAGCTCAATATAAACATTTTCCAGAAATGCATTGTTGTCTCCAGAAATGCAGTTTAACTCATTATACTCATCCAGACTCAAACATCCCAGGAAAGGCATTTGCTCTTCCTCTGCATAAATCATTCTTCCCTGAGAAGGTTTTCCTAGCTCAAATGGACTGATTGCCTCAAAATTTATGAAACACATCCATTTCCCAGGAGGCAAAAAGATAGTTGAAACTTAGAGAACAGATTTTTCCAGACTCTATGCAAGAAAGATTCTAAACCATTTTATGATCAGATCTAAATTGTATACTACATACAACTTTCTTTCATCCTAAACTTTCCCCCAAAGTGATGAGATTTCATTTTGGATATGACACTTCTCCAAGTTGTCATTATTCTCTTCACAAAAGTATCTAGAGATTTCTATTACAAACAGAGGCAGATACTGTGATTGTATTAGATATGAGTTAAGAGTAGAAACTTCACAAAGAATTTTGAGATGAAATTGACTGAAACTAATACTATCCATGAGATAAAATGTAAAGACCAGCATGGATTATTAGCCACAGCTTTTGGTTTTCCCTTCTGGAAAGGCAAAATTTGCTTAGTTGTGCCTGGCTCGTATAATACTGGTTTATAATCTTTCCAATATCAGAATCAGTCCCAGGCCACTGGCCAAAGCTACTGGCCAAAGCTATCAAGTGAACAATGTCCAAGTGCTATGTGTCTCATGGCTAAGGAAATGTGGTGACCACTTTCTGGAGGATCAGCATAATTTCTCCATGAAAGACCTTACTTATGGTCAAATAACTCATGGTAATTAGATTTGAGTGCATGAAGGACTGCAGGGAAGTGCAGTGTCCAATGAGATTACCCATACATAATTTGTAAGAGAATTTCAACAATCTTGATACTGCAGTAGCAGACACTTTCCAAACCCTGACATTCCACTCTTTTCTAGATTTGTGTTAAGATGCGGAATAGTAAAGAGAGAAAGGAAACAGACTCTTTCTCTCTTTGTGGACCCCAACACTGGCCCACAAAGTCCCAGGTGTCATCCTTAATTCTAACACCTTATATTAGTTAACATAAACACTAAAAGAAATTCCATCATAACACATATAATGATATAATTTAAGGTGTTGACCTTGCCTTAAAAAAGATATCAAAGTAAGGAGTCTGATCATCTTATTCTTCACAATGACAGCCAAGAAGATAAGGTTGATGCCATAAAAATCTGTTTTGAATTAAATGTGGTTGATTCTTCAGGGTCACCTGTAACTCATAGGTGAACAAATGGTATCTGGAAATTATCATCATCCCTTATTTATAACATAATTTAACATCGTGCTTATTACAACCACTAGACTAATTGTATTACTTCATTTCATTTATCTATTTCAAAAGCTATTTGAATAGATATTAATTTTTGTTCCAAAATTAAATTACTTATTCAAGACTTGTATATGGCAGATCTTGTCAAATTAAACTGAGACTTAGTGATTGTTCAATATCTTAGAAAGTCCCTTCATATTGGAAAAGTGAAAGCTTTGGAAATTCTTCTCACAGTAGGAAATAGCTTATCTATGTCTGCCTGACTTTTATAAAAGATAAATATAGTCAGTAATCCACGAAAGTTTCATACTTTACTTTGTTTTTAGAATAAACACAAAATGAACTCATGTGTGTCTTTCTTTTCTCAACTTAAAAATATATTTGTAAACACTGAATGATACAACTATAGTTCTAATAAATTGACATCTGAGTATATAGTCTATAAACCTCTCCCATACAAAAATCTAAAACTACTGGGTAAAATATAACAAATGCACATTTGAAGGAATAGTGGAAAATGGGCAATCTTCTGGTCCCAGAATTAAGGGAAAGATGAAAACAAGTGAGGAAAGAAAAACTGCATGTGTCAATAGCATGCATCACTAATTAAGCTAGGGACTTAGTTTCTATTGGCCTTGCAGAGACAGAAGATTATGCCTTGGGATCAGGTAAGATAGGGAGTTAGAACAAAGGTCATCTATATAAACTCAAATCTTAGAAGGTTGCAACTTTAAAGAATGGATGGACACAAGGAAAAATTGTTAATATTCTACAGACATGACAAGGAGATTTGTATACGACTATCTGGGCTTTGAGAGGAGAATAAAAATAAGTATCTCTTAATAATTTTTAAATAATTTGTACTCTTCTTTGGCAAGTGTTTGATATTTGGTTTGTATGACCTACTTGATCTAGAAAACTCTAAGTACAGATTACAGTAAAGATGGCTAATGATACTCCTGGGTCATTTGACAGGTGCATATATAAATTAACTTGGAATTCTATTCAGAGATTCTATTCAAAGATTCCCATACAGAATATCAAACTTGGCTTGATGCATGAGGCCTAAAGTTCAATTTCCAGCAATGTAAAATAAATAAATAAAACTGAATTGTTTAAAGATAAATTTTTGAATACATATTATAAAACATTCAAAGAAATGATCAACCAAAGCTAAAATTATCACACATGACAGAAAAGCAGAAATCCTGAAGAACTTGAGATAATTGAATAATAATGTGAATTTAAATTATTTTTTTACCATTAACTTTATTGGTACATTTTAGGTATAAAATACAGTTACATTCATCATTGGGATCTTGCACCATTACATGAGTCTCTTGGTTCTTATTTCTTTTCCCCTTCCCTTGCCCTCCCTTCACCCTCTCCACCCTTCCCTATTTGCAAAGACCTTGTTTCCATTTTTTTCCTCTTCTCATATTTTTTCCTTTCCCTTTTTTCCCTTCCCCTACCCCTCCCAATTCCCCTGCTCTTTTAGACCTTCTCTTCCTGTTACACAAT